>UZAE01000435.1:0-23525 GCA_900617975.1 Rodentolepis nana | reverse complement strand
TATGCCCACCCCTCTCGACTTCTTTTTCACTTTGATGTTCCTTCCCCTCTGTGAAGCCTGAAGTCAACTACATGGCTAATGATAACTATCAAAATGCCTGTCATTTGACATAAATAAAGTTCTTATAATCTTTTCAAAACAGGAGAGTGAGATTTACCATTAAGGTCAGGCAAACAAAACGTGTCTGAAACCTGTTTGAGTGGCCACATTTGTGTGACTTGTTTGAACAAGTGAACAAGAGGGATAGATAATTGAGCGGTAAAGTACCTTTTTAAAATGGGCAGCATGGCGTTAGGATATGAAGTTAGTATTCTAAAAGGTGGAGACAATGTCAAGTGAGCTAAATCATTCATGAAAAACGAAGTTAGGGAAAGTAGGGCTCTCCTGTGATAAGCTAATTACCTTTGCTACTTCTACTTATATTAAAACTTTTCAACATTAATTGGAGCAAACCTTGGTGTGATGGAAGCATAGAAAAATCAGGCTATTAAGAACCCGTATCTAGTGCCACGTTTTCAAGGGAGTTCATTCCAATTTGCAGACCAACACCGAATTATAACAATTGAACTTGATAAACTCACTATGTTAACCGATACTACTAATAAATAATTAACACAGCCCCTAAGCAATCTCTATGGAGAGACAAGGGGAAAGAATCGATGACACGAAAGTAATGTTTATTAGAACCCACCTTGGGTTTAACATGAGCCGACTTAGACAGCTGAAATCGTTCCTCAACACGCCGCCAAAGGAGAAGGTGCTTTGTAAGTATTTTCCAGTTGGCAAGAGCGCGTTCACTTCGATCTGCAGCTTCTGCAGCCTCTGCATTCATCTTAACAGCTCGCCATGCATCAAGGAGGGCCGGTAGGACCTCCTTACACACTACAAAACCATCGTATTCAGGGTGGGCCCAACCGGCTTTACCGAAAGACCAACCGATCATCGCTGGGGCAAAGTCAATATGCAGTTGCTTCATAATGTGCTGAATGCCTGCGGTGAAGAAATTTTGCATTACAAGCTAATGGTAGTTGAAGTACTTGGAGGTGGACTAGTAAAACAGCTATTAAAGCAGGCACATATGGACTTACTTCTAAACTGAAAAGGTAATGACCGAGTTTACCATTTGACTAGTGGTCGATTAACACAAAACAATGCTTCAGTATCAAGAACAAAACGCTTGGAAAGAAATCTAGGCAGGCACACTCTGAAGTTTTGGATCTGGAGCTTCAGATTCCACTATCGTCAAGTACTAACAGATGGGGCATTTATCACTGAGGCGGATTCTAACGACTACCACAACTTCGCAGGTGAGTGTTGGAAAACAAAAGTAACTTTACCGTCAGGGCTTGGGTTACCCGTACTGCCATTAAAATTAAGTTAAATTCCATTATTTAAAAAAAAATTAGTAAATTGTGTTTTCTATTATAAGTGAAAACTAATTCAAATAGGAACAGCTGTATTCAATTTAGTAAAGGCTAATCAAGTGCGACAATAGAAAAGTTAAAGTCATTCGAAGAAATGAAATATCTTGAATAAAGAAATGAGTTATATGGAATGCTTCCTGAAGCAATTGGGGGCTCATATGACGCAATGATTGTTTAGACCAGAAAATAAACATCTTGAATGCTAGATGTCATGAAAAATAATCGGCTTAAAAATGTACTCACCAGGTAGCCTGATATGAACGCATCCAATTGGAAGCATACAAGCCTTAAAGAGCTCCACATTACCGTGTTCATTGCGAGGAACAACTCCATCCTTCGCAACCGGAGGCACGTAATCATCCACCTGCCATGGACCGAATAATTCCACCATCGGTTGTTTGCCATCTTGATCTTGCAGTAGCTTTCGTTTTATTGTCATCATAGCTTTCACAATTTTGGCTGGCTTCTCCCCAATTCGTACAATCTATATGCAGAAAGAAAATCCCTCAGTGAGTGCTTAAGCTACTTTAAGAATTGCCACTAGTATTGGTAGAAGTTGCAGAGCATCCACCTTAGAATAAGAGACAATATCTGCCTAAAGGACATTCTTCAACAGATTATGGAAAGTAGTGTTCAGTCTCTAGGACCAAACCCCGTTGTCGTTTGATCAAACAGGTGTAGAATTAGTAATATTTCTAAATGAAATTAGCATTATTACCCACAGTGAATCCCAAACTAAAATTAAAGCGAACAAGATGCCAAACAAATGGTAAAGAGTAGAGACGAATTAACAGGTTGTCTTACATTGTGTGAATTCGGATTGGAGCTGTAAAAAATTACTAATTAGGCATCTCGTGATTCGACATTCTAATTTCCTCACTTGTTCTCTGGAAAGGAGAAAACGCTCTTTTATAAATCAAGAAGTTCCAGTCTTGTCACTGTAATTTGGCGTTTCCAAAGGCGAAATTATTTTTTTTCTTGATATTGAGCAAAAATGAGATAGCAAAACACCTGGATTTGCAGAACTAAGTAAGATGTGTTCACTTATAACGAGCAATTTATTGAGAAAGGCAAACGAAACGAAGTGACATGACAGAACCCTCAATTCAATTAACTAGTCAATAAGCTCTGAGCATCGAAGTCCACTCAGAAGTAAAACCCCAAAAAATGGCACAATTGGGGGAAGATGCAGAAAACTACGAGTATTAAAAAAGGCGAAAAAAGTGATTGAATTTAAAATATATATGGGTGCTCATTTGATGTACTATTTTATGACCTATAGCGACACGACCTATCCACTTGAACTATAATTAAAACATTCTAAATGTAAAGAAAAAGCAAATCGCAATCCTCCGATCTCTCATATAAAAAAAATTCACAACTTTGCAAAATAAACTTTTCATACACATGAGCTACAAAAAATAGGCAACTTGCACTAATATTTAATAATATGGAGCCTAATATAATACAAAAGACTCAAAATATAGCAAACCTTAGCTTCTTTTAACCAAGATTCTCTTGTATGGCACAGGTGAACACATTCCCGTGGATAAACCGGCTCAGTACTTTGATTTGCCTTCGCTCCCACCTTAAAAAATCCAATTACAGGCGCATCGTCCGGATAAATCACTTCAAATTTGAGAAGATGCCTTCGCAAAACATACAGTGGATGATTCTTAAAATCTTGCACCTTAGTTGGTAAGGGAAGAGTTCGAAGATAATCAAACGTCCTTTCTGTATCTGCCGTATCTCTGCGTTCCTCCGCCTTAGTGTTGTCGCGTTCTCGAAGATTTACAACGTCGCCATCACAGTAGTATTTTATCGACGAGAGAAATTGTTGGTACTGAGCATCAGGGATGCGATTACATCGAGAAGCAGACATCCAAGTTGGGTCGTAACGAGGGGCTAAATCGATAGGACTTCTACCAAGATAACCATTCTCTGTAGAAGTAAAAGCCACAACGTATGGATAATGAAAAGGGGAGGAAGAGAATTCTGCAGTGACTTTGCCAACGGGAGGTGACAAGTCCAAACTATACCAGATTCGATCTGAGGATAAGTAGACTTCAGCAGAGAACATGAACTTTGATTCGACTTGTATATCATCGTCACTATCAGAGGAGATTATTTTATCACTGTGCGTCTCTTTAAGGGGTTTGAGGGTTTTAATTGGTTTGGATTTCGGGGGTTTCAAGGGAGGAGGTGCAAAGGCAAGAACAAGACGCGTATCAAATCCAAGTGCACGTAATCCAGCAACCATTAGGATGCAACAATCATCCGCCGAAGAGAATCCATCTTTCAATCGTGACTGAATACCTTCTATCATGTCGACAACTTTAACTTCACGACTAGCTTTAATGAGAGAAACGAAGGATAAAACTAGAAATCGTAGAGACGAAACATCTTTAACCTCCGACACTTCAATTAGCGAAAGTCCGAGAGCACGAATAAGTGGATCATCACAAAGGCGGTTTATAAATCGACCAAGAGTGAGAAAACACATGACATGAAAAGAGTGAACAAACCGAGCCCTTTGTCGAAGTTCTCGAGCATTCGCCAAAGCAGCAAGCACTTCTGGATCGCGATTAGTTGATTTTGTCTTCACAGTACTCACAGAAACTTTAATCTCCCCCTTATCAACGACTTCCGTTAATTCTTCTTCGTCTTTTGTAAAAAGTTTACCCATAAATTCAATTTCCATTTGAGTTGATATAGGAACGTTGACGTCATCATTCAAAAGATTGGGAACTTCTTCAAATTCATCCTCGTCGGTAGATTCGCTGGCACTATTTATCTGCTCCAAGCAGGCTGCCTCACTTTTAATTTTCTTCCTTGCTGTTCGGGTGGATCTTTTGACGGCCTTTGGGGCAGATTCGGTAGGCTCCTTTAAATTGCGCTTAGCATTGGATTTCCTGGCAGTTCTTCGAAGGGTGGTCTTTATTTTTGGAGATGGTAAAAACTCATCAATACTACTTGCCGTTGATAAATCCAAGTCAGAATGATTCTCAAAATATTTAGATTTTTTCGCACGTTGACGTGTTCGAACTTGAGGCATATCAATCAATCCTAAATTCACCTATATAAAACCAATCCTGATTTACGGTAAATATGCGCTTATGTATATTTGACTATTGTGCAAGGTAATATCAAGTAGTAAAATACAAAATGTGGTAACATTTTGCTAATTCACAGAAATCTTAATAATGAAATTGCTAAAAAACAAACTATTTAAGCGAAATTAAATATTTATACATTTTGAATACTCCCGACTTTACTTGAAAGAACTTTGGTTAGTAATCTCAAAATGAAAATTAAATCAAATAATTTTAGATTATTAAAATAGTGTACAAATATTTTTGACTAAGTAATATATTCATAAATCGAATTTATAAACTCTCATTACATATTTTGGAGCATATCCTATTTAGTTCGGTTAATTATCTTTCTCTTTCACATTATTATTGCCTAACTTGATATCTATATATATTAGAAAACTTGTGGCTGCTTATTAAAATCTCATATTTGAAGTATCAATATATTTTTCCTTTTTTGTCATCCTAGCAAAGTCAGACATATTATACTAATATATCACATATAAAACACTGCAATTCGTATTATTCATAATAATGGTACATATGCCTTCGAAACAAAATGTCACAAATAGTCTTTAAAACTATTTGATGGTTTATGAATATACGGAATAATCTGAAATAATAACATTACTAAACAAAATAGTAATGGTGTTTTCTTTTACTTCCTTTCTGACAACCGCCTAGTTCTTACGTCTTACTAAAGCGATATCCATAAATTCTCAGTGCTGATTCACTCACTATATATTCTAGTAGTCAAAATAAAATGGCAAAACAGTAAGAAATGAAATTTAATTAGGTATGACAAACACACCTAGGTATGAAACTCGTTGAAATCCCCATATTGCAGCTGCCAAATTTAGAAGTATACCTTGTAAAAATTAAAATGCTTTTAATGTAAAGTTTCATTAATTTTATTCTCTTTGTCAACTTTCACTCGTATATTATGCATAATTGTCATTGTTATAGGTTACTAGTATTGTTTGAAATTTGGGAGGGTTTCATTATATGGTTAGCAATAATATACTAATTCTTTTTTCTATTTGTGATTATGAAAGTCGTTGTTAGACATAAGCGAGTGCCCAATGGATTAAGTCTGCGAATTTCTTGAAGGAACACAGAAGCTAATCAGGCAAGTTATTCGGTGAAATTACAATGAAAATGCCTGAACTCTCAAGAACTTTCCAAAATATTTGCAGAGGATTTTCGTGAAACAAATAGTTAACTACTATATTTTGACATATACTACAAATTTTCAACTCAAAATTATGGAAATCTTTCATTTGAATCAGCCAAAGTAGGTCCAAAGCACAAAATGTAAATTTCCCATTTCCATTTGGAAATTATCTACTTCTATTCAAGCTCGTGGTGGTCTTGGGAACATGCGGCAATTTTAAGATACTAACAAGTAACTTTCAGGCATTATTCATTGATATTAACAATCAATATATAACGAGAGATATGGTGAATGAGGTCTAGGATGAGATCTAGTGAAGATGAATGATATGGGAGAACCTCCCAATTTTATTCCAGATATTTTTAGAGGGCCATTCTTACTTTGCGTGATCGACTTGGCGTTATTGTTATGTAAATGAATGGTCACTTAACTATTGACCAAAAACTTTCACGTTATGCTTGTAATTTCCAGCCCACCACCAAATGCATTAAAAGAAGCTTCTTTGATGTCAGTCGAGGGTGGAATGCATGTTCTATTTGAGATAACCATTATTTTTCCCAAATGATCTACATCTCATCCTCAGTAATAATTTGTGGTAGAAGAGAGAAGCACGTGCTTCTCTGCTCGACTTTATTGGACTGGGAATCGAAAATGAATGCAATTTCGTGGTGAAAGAGACAGTCTCCAACATCAACTAGAAGGCAATTTACAGGTGGAAATAAAGATTGCAATAGTGTTGGGAAAACACTGGAGCCTTTTTGGACAAATGGATGTAAGCACTTGTTAGTGGAAATATGAGCTCACCACTTATTGCATGTCAACTTTTGTCTCCATCTAAACATATATTGCTATACCTTTCACCATTGTAGAATGTTGAATGGAAAGAATAAATTTCCGAAATGTCAATTAGTTGAAATGAATTGTTTGTAAATTTTCAATGACATTTGAACTCAACTTTCTAGAGAAGTGGTTTCCAAGAGAAAGTTGTCTCTTCGATTAAATTCTTTATATCTACTTTTTATACTTATTGTCAAGGGGTGTGCGATAGACTTACCCCCATGTGGTGCACCCTGGGCAACGTATTCTCATACGGCAAAAAAGTCTATTAACCGGCAGTTGACCTCTCACTTAATACTGTCATGACTTGAAAATTTCAAATTAATGATAGTGTGCCCGACAATATATTCTGCATTCATCAACTTTATCGTCTTTTTGGGATTATAATAATACATTCCTTCAAAATAATTGCAAGAAATAAAGAAAGACTATTAATTTTGATTCTTACAGTATTTCTCCAAAGCGATCTTGAGCAATGAAAACATAAATTAAGCCACAGTAGTCAAAATGGTTCCGTTCGAAAGATACCGGATTAACGAGACTGATCCTCAAAGCCGATAAAATAAATTCTACTCGATTTAGTTTTATTAACCTAACTAAGAGGCGCTTTCAAGTTTATAACGAAGTATTGCTATTGTGCATGCGGAATGTTTATTTATATCAAATGGCAGGCGTTGTGAAAGTTACCATTAGCCCTTTAGTTGACTTCAGACTTCACAGAGAGGGAGGAACATCAAATCGAAAAAGTCGATAGGGGGGGGGGGCAGAGGAGTGTTTCAAAGATGTAAAAGAGACAGATACAAAAGTGGAAAAAGGTGAGGTGGGTACTGTGTAAGTAGTTGAATATGACATACAATGGGGTGAGGGTAGTTTGAAGTCAGAAGTCAACTGCCGGTTAATAGACTTTTTTGCCGTATGAGTATACGTTGCTCAAGGTGCACCACGTGGAGGTAAGTCTATCGCACACCCCTATGCGGAATGTAATAAATAGTAATAATAATAATGTAATAATAGTAATAATAATAAAACTCATTTGCAAACACTCTCTGCAACACCTCATCCGAAGCATCCAACTACCTCCCCTTTAGATCCAATAGCACACTTACTAACACCTTTAAATGCACCAAATACAAGAGGGACCGAAATTCCCCCCCCCCCCCCCCCCCAAAAAAAAAACTGTAAACTCTCTCCCAGGATAGTAAAATTACCTTTCTCTCCTGCATTATCATAGGAGATGATTTGGGGTTATGTCATTCTACTTAATACCAACACAAACTTCTCCATTACCCGTGATATCATGTCTATTTCAATTGCGAATATGAAAAGTGTGTGCATCTGGTGCGACTCAAGTCACCTAACTCACATAGAGAGAACTCACAACATTCATTAAGACATTCACTTTTGCCTTCCCTGCATTATTACCAAACTTCACTTATCTGTATTCTCATTTAAAGTAAATTTCAGCCCCCTCTATATCCAGAATGAAAAGGCATGAAGTTTTAAAATCAACAAACAAATTTACCTTAATTTTTGATAACATCGCTCTTCACACTATTTCACCCGTAGTTAGGGAAAAAGTCTACATTAAATGCAACCTTTGTTTATAACTACAAAATTTTGCATACGTTCACAAACCCTTCTTTCAGTATAAATTTATCTTTCCGTCCAATAAAGACAGACTTCTCAATTATGCCGCACACACTCACACAAACACACGGAATAAATGACTGATTTACTTACTGAAGCAACTTAATAATTAGCGTCATTGATTCTTTCTTTGTTACTGATTGATTTATACGTCGTTATGTTTATTGTAAACGAGCTTTGCTAAGAAAGTGAGCCGACAAGAATGGAAGCCTCCATTTGGCACATTCTCTACTGAGGTGACCGGACGAAACTTGTTGAAGAGAAGAGCCAATATGGACAAAGCAAAAGGAAGTGAGAGCTGAACTACTTTTGCAATGAGCAACACTAAAAGACTACCATCATTATCAATATGACAGTTATCTGTAATTTGTTAATTTCATCGGTAGTTTTAACAATTAAAAACTTGATTCTTTGATTTACCTTCTTCCTGCAATCCCTCAAAGTAGTATAAAGCTATCTCATCTGCCCTTTCTGTTTTTGGGTAGTTACCATGCTAAACAATTAATGATTTTTTTAGCTTACCAAGTGAAATAATAGCACTTATAATAAAGACAAAGTAATATTTCGGACACGGGGTGTACGATAGACTTACCTCTACGTGGTGGACTATGGACGACGTATACTCATACGGCAAAAAGTCAATTAATCGACAGTTAACTTCTCACTTTAAACTCCCATCACCCCACTGTATGCCATTTTCGACTAATTTCACAGTACTCATCTTACCTTTTCTCTGCCTTCAAGTCTGTTTGTTTGTCTCTTTTACATCTGTGAATCATTCTTCTGTTTCTCATCCCTCAACTTTTTGTCACTTTGATGTTTCTTCCATCTGTGAAGCCCGAAGTCAGCTGAAGGGCTAATGATAACTATCAAAACGGCTGCTATTTGAAAAAAATAATTAATCAACATTTCGGACACACATTATAGAATAATGTCATAAATATTCAACCTCAAGTTCGAGACAATAGATCTTTTCAGATTCTATGCCCTCCAATAAATGCCGAACTCCTGGAAGACTGTATATCTGCATGTGGCTTGGCCTCCTTTCATACATTGATTTCCCCTCCTTTTCTGATTTTGGCTTAATCCTCTTCTGGCAAGTTACTTGTCAATTTGTATATGTCACCTAAGTTTCGGTGACTTAAGTGAGTGCACACAAAGGCCTTTATGTATTGTTCGATCAAAATTCGCATATACTGCTGACACTCTTCCAATTAAGGGGATATTTTGCCCAAACCCCTAAACCCCAAAACCAGTTTATCTTTAAAGTAGCAGATTACGAAATCATAATAAATGTATTTTAATTCAGGGTTCATTAATATTCAGAGTTATACATGGCATCTTCCCATGTCATGTTAAGTAGAACGGAAGCCATCAACTATAACTAGGTATCCTCTCATTCCGGTTTTGATTTCAATTTTCATCATTTAAAAAAGTGGAATATTCCACCAAGCGAATAATCTACCCATTAAATGCATATTGTCTACCCCAAATCAGAAGGCAGTTTTCAAAACCATTGTCACGTTTATTACATCTTTCCTAAAGAGATTAGATAGAAATAGGCAATATGACAAAATATAGAGAATAGAAATCATTATCGGTAAGTTTTCTTGATCATTTGAGCTTCCTTACACGACAGTAATTGTCTATACAATGATCGGCATATTTTCGTTCAATTCCTGGAACCGATTTGGCCTCCTTGTAGTAAGTATTAAGGTGAATTTTACAAAAAATTTTCCTTGGATGCATAATGCTATCATAGAGACGATTCAACGCCGTGGATACGTAGATAGGCGAGTGATTGAAGATCATCTTTGGATGAATTAGGATACTGTTGAAAGTCTCCGCATTGGACCATATGGCAATTGGTGGGGGTTGATAACCAGGCCTAAAAATATTGAAAATCAATGTCAGATCAACAATGAATCGAAAATAACGAAGAAACTCTCCAATGTGTTTGAGTTCAAAACATTTTTTTAATCAATGTAATCGATCGAGGAGAGTTTGAAGATAAGTATTGGCTCTGAACACTTGGACACATTAAAAAATTAATTTCAAACATCAAAAATATCTTTTAGTCAAACAGAGTATGCACAATTTATACATCTAAAATTTCCAACTATTTATTTCCAAATTGTTTTATTTTCACAATCTTGTAGCTTATTTTGCAAAAGCGCATTACCTCCAAAATGGAATTGAGAGTTATTATTAGAATGGGAAAGATTAGAACCGTCATAATTTAAAGAGTTTGGGTCATTTTATTAGATGCTAAAATCCGCTCCTCTACTGAAAACTTTAATAAGGCTCACAATTTACAGATCATTGTATCAATGCCTCTGGAATTACTGACAAACTATGGGAAGGAGAAGGCTGTTAAACATATTGATACTTTTTTTAGATTTCACCTTGAGGAACAACAGCTAAATTGAAACTGAGGCTAACTCCTCTGCGGTATGTTGAAACTATTAGCTGACTAATAAAAAGCCAGATTATTTTGCAATTTGAAGAAAAGAAACGAATTGATGTAGGGGAACCGGTCGATCTGGACAGTTCAGAGACTACCATTTGCTTCAACCTAGTTGACAAATCAAGAGCTGAACAAACTGAGCAAGTGGTATAAAAAATAACCCAAACCTGGCAATCAGATGGAGTAAGATCCTTTGAAATATTGAAGCTGCTCTCAGAATGGTGTCACCCTTCTGTTTATTGGACTCTCCATTAAAATGTGTTGAATGTTTAAAGAGTTGCGTTATTAGGGATTTCTTATTATTGATCAGAGTATTCATCACAAAACGGTCACTGAAAGTCACGTGGAGGGGAAAGAAGTGATCGCACACATAACATTGCGATTTTCATAACTCAAATGACATTTTAGGTATCTTTGTGTAGAGAAATACCATATTTCATAAAAGAATTAAACTTTGCTCAACTTCTACTCTCCGTTTCTTGCATATTTTCACAATTAGACATAAGAGATCTATGGCTAGATATTCAGACGTCTGGAATCTGCTAATTTACTGGAACACTATGAAGGTTCGGCAGCAGGCTGTTCGAGTACAATGTTGGTAATAGATAGTTGGATGGATACACAATCTTCAGAGTAACTTGAGTTACATGTACTTGACCTACACTCTAGATTTCATGAAAGAAGTTGAAAATTTCCACCTTTTCCCTTGACACAAATGTCTTAAGTCAGTTCATATTCTCTTGATTTTGGATTAAAACTTGAGAGATGACACCAGATCCGCTTCAAAGTCTTCTCTGGCTTAAGAGGAGCAACCTATTGGACATTGGCTTACGACAGGAGGACTTACCTTAACTTTGTAAATGGCCCCCGATAAAAATGTAAAATCTTAGAGATGCTTTGCATCTGGAAAGAAACTCAAGTGCATTAAAATGTTCCTTGCTCCCTAGGTTAATTAGCAGGTGCAAATCAGACACTGATTCAGTAATTTAAAAAAAACTTATTGTGAGTTTTGTGGGGTCTCACAGTACACGTGATTTACGATTGCCAATTTTATCATTTTTTTGTAATGATCAGCTAATCCTCTTTTGGTCAACGAGGCGTCCTATCAATGTGTGGCTTCGCACGATTTGGCAGTTTGTTGGGATAAATTGTCATTAGTGTTTGGCTGTCGCCGTTTTTTTCATAATTAACAAACTAAACTTGAGACCAGGTAAGGCAGATTGGCAGTAATCTCCTCCCCATCACCCACCCCCCCCCTCTCCCTCCTACAATTTGACCCCTGACCCAATAAGTTAGGACTTTAAAAATTGTTAGTCTGAAACCATAGCGGGTTGTTAATAACACTGAAACAATTCACCAACTTGCGCGATAGACTTGCCTCCATGTGGTGCACCCTGGGCAACGTATACTCATACGTCAAAAAAGTCTATTAATCGGCAGTTGCCATCTCACTTCAAACTACCATCACCCGACTGAATGTCATTTTCGACCCCTTTCACAGTACTCATTTTACCTTTTCTCTGCCTTTGTGTCTGTCTGTCTCTTTTAAATCTTTGAAACACTCTTCTATTCCCCCCTCCCGACTTTTACTCACTTTGATATTCCGCCCCTCTGTGAAGTCCGAAGTCAACTAAAGGGCTAATGATAACTATCAAAACACCTGCCATTTGAGATAAATAAATAAATCTCCCAACTTGCCATCAAAGTTTTAGGCTCCTTTTTCTCTTTGTTCACGCCATTATGTGCGGGCTTGAAAGTCATGTGTTGGAGGGAGGGAGGGGAGGGAGGGAGAGGCTTAATCTAGGTCATTTCACGGAACACTGTTCAAAGAACTGAAAAGATGTGCCCATTCGATCCTATCACTTATTTCGTGTAGATAATAACAATAATCTGAGGAAAACGGGTGACGACCTACTAACTCCTCATAAGTCATTACGAAAGCACGCAGATAAACTACATAAACACTTTCGATTTAATTTGACATAATGAATCCTATACAAGTTCCATGCTCAACCTAAAAGGGAGTTCAAGACTGAGATCATCTCGACTTTTTGGTGTGAAATACGTCAAAAGTTGGTAAGGTGAATACCTATGGTTACATACTATTATTTACGATTTTCCTTTTAAGAAATTAAAATACCTTTTACATGACTCCTGTTAATTTTTACAATAACTATTAACCTTTTTTTCAGTTTTGGAAAAATAATATAAACTCAAGCATCCTGTACACTGTTCAAATTGAACTATTGGGTTGGCAACTAAGTCATTGCCGTTTTTGTTGACAGATTCACTCTATACTTTCTTTTGTTTTGTTAACGTGGCCAGAGCATCTAACCTATATTTTTTTCCTACTGTATGGGCTTCTAGGTTAATTAGTAAAAAATTTTTTGGTTTAGTTCTTTAGTTTTGTTTTATCCCAATTTAAAAATGAAAGAACAGGACGTGCACTTCCGACACATTTTATTGTATTACTTCCGAAAAGGCAAGAACGCATCGCAAGCACAAAAGAAGTTATGTGCCGTATATGGAGATGAAGCCTTAAAAGAAAGGCAGTGTCGAAATTGGTTTGAAAGATTTCGTGATTCCGGTGATTTTTCACTGAAAAATTCACAACGATCTGGCCGCCCAGTCGAAGTGGATGAAACCCATATCAAGGCCATTATCATCGATTCAAATCGTCACAGCACAACACGAGATATTGCAGAGAAGCTGCTCAATGTGTCGCATACATGCATTGAAAAAAAAATGAAAAACCCTTGGTTATGTCAAGAAACTTGATTTATGGATCCCTCACCAGTTAAAGGAAATTCATTTGACGCAACGGATTAGCATCTGTGATTCGCCGCTACTGAAACGCAATGAGAATGATCCATTTCTGAAGAACCTAGTTACTGGCGACGAAAAGTGGATAGTTTATAACAATGTTACTCGCAAGAGATCATAGGTGAAGCAAGATCAACCAGTCCAAACAGTATCAAAAGCAGAGATTCACCAAAAAAAAGATTATGCTGTCAGTCTGGTGGGATCACAAAGGAATTTTGTATTTTGAACTCATGCCGCAGAACCAAACGATAAATTCAAATGTGTATGTTGAAGAACTCGAAAAACTGAAGGATGCAATTGAAGATAAGCGGCCGGCATTATCAAATCGGAAGGGTGTTGTTTTCCATCATGATACCGCAAGGCCCCACACATCTTTGGTTACTCGGCAAAAATTATTGGAACTGGGTTGGGATGTTTTGCCACATCCACCATATAGCCCTGACCTTTCGCCTTCGGATTACCATTTGTTTCGTTCCATGCAAAACTCTTTAAATGGTAAAATTTGTAACAACGCGGATGATGTCGGATCACACCTAATTCAGTTTTTTAATAGCAAAGACCAGACATTTTACGAACGGGGAATTTTTACTCTGCCAGAACGATGGAAAAAGGTCATCGACAAGAAGGGCCAATATCTAATTGAATAAAGTTATATTTTTAAACAAAAATTCCGAATTTGCCTTCTTATTTGAAATCGGCAATGACTTAGTTGCCAACCTAATATAATAAGTTTATCGCTATAACAACGAGAACAGCGTATTGACCATAAAAATCTCCAAGTACCATAAAGAGGCAAATGAATAGATATGAAATCCTTTTAAGAACTATCGCCTGAAGTAGACAAGAAATATGCATGGGAGCTTGCTTAGTAAAATCAGCCAATCGTCATAGGGAAACTGGTCTCAAATGCCAATGCTCAATGAATAGACGTATATAATCTCTGAATTTATTTTCCCAATAAAATAAAGTGAAAAGCAACTTAATTTATTCGAATGACTGGTCCTCGATTTCATAGTCATTACATGAACAGTAACGCGAAATGTTCTATACTCACTTTTTATATGACTGTTCGCCCTCTACTTCAAATTCCTTGTCTACTTCGATAATGTGAAGAAGACGACCGGAAGGAATTGGACGTAGCATGGATTCCATCAGCAGGTCCAAAGTGTACAAATTGTGCTTTTTAGGTTCGAGTAAGCACTCGGGATAGAGGCTTTTGGGGTAGGGACGAGGAAGCACAAGGAGAGAATGACAGTCTGGTTTCTTCCATCTCATTAGCGAACGATCAGAAACATATAAACGGTCAACCTTTGTTGAACCTAAAGAAAGAAAATATGTAAGAGTTTACTGAGTGATTTGTTCGAGAATAATACATTGGCAAAGTCGATGGTATTGGCAATCAATTGGCAAAAATGTAGTTGGAGGAGCTGGGGGAGGGGTGAAAGTTTCGTCTAAAGTATCAAATCTAAACTAGGGTTGGGTGACACTAACTACGTTTCAGATAAATTTTCATTTAGTTGAACGGAAAGAATTTGAATGCCAATACGAACTCCTTTTGAAAGTGAGAAGTCCTCAATTCTTCTGTATCTTCTGCTTAACTTGAAATTGACTGACAGTGACAGGGAAAACAGCACAAACCCATCAATGACTATTCACTGCAATATAATATTTTACTTGTTGCTTTTTTGATCATACAAACCATTTAAAAATGAGAAGTAAAGTTAAATATTTATTTGTATCAAATGGCAGGCATTTTGATGGTTACCATTAGCCCTTTAGTTGACTTCAGGCTTCACAGAGGGGAAGAAACATCAAATTGAAACAAGTCAAGAGGGGGGGGGGGTGGCGTTAACAGAGGAGTGGTTCAAAGATGTAAGAGACGAACACAAAGGTAGAAAAAGGTGAGGTGAGTACTGTGGATATAGTCGAATATGACATACAATGGGGTGATGGTAGTTTGAAATCAGAAGTCAACTGCCAGTTAATAGACTTTTTTGCCGTATGAATATACGTTGCCCAAGGTGCACCACGTGGAGGTAAGTCTATCGCACACCCCGGGGTTAAAAGTTAAAGTGCAGTCTTACAGCTTTTCTCTATTTGGGACTGAAGCTTAACTCCCCCCCATAAGGGATGAGTCATTCTAAATTCCCAATACGCTCGCGCTATACATTGATATCTTCATCATAAGTGAAATATTTTACCTCTGTATTATCGCCCATGGGCGCTTATTCGGATGGGCGATATTTTTGTTCCAAAATGTGGTTTCATGAAAGGAAATTTGTGTCTAACCGACCTGGACGAATTTTCGAAACCCCGGTATTATCAATGCGGAATGTTTATGCAGTCTTTTGGCGGGAATAAAAACTCAATACACTTGGCTCGAACTCCATCTATGATCCTGCAAGTAGGGTCAAAATTTCTGCAAAAGAAGGGAATAAATGCCATTAAACTTGACTTATTGCCTCGTTCTAGCACTAATGCCAACATGTCTGACATATTCTCAGCTCCCAAGCAATATGAAAAACTGAGATCATTTGTATGCCCGCTGTGGTTGACGGAACCAGCTATTGGAAGACCGTCGTATTAAGCAGCACCTGAACGAATCTTATTTGGATAGCGTTTCCTTCAACATTTACAACGCAATCGTGCTAAATAGCAGTACTAGACGATGGTTTCGTTGCTATCTCAAAAAGAACCCCCCAATAAGAAATGAACAAGTTTCAAGAAAATCTCACCGACTACTCTATCCTTGAGATGGGGTTTGAATTTTGATCCAATAGGAGTCTCGTAGGCATCATTCATGTCAGGATCGATGAGTTTACTCCCTGTCACTGCGTCCAACCTAATTACTTGCGGCAATTTTGATTTGCAAACGAGATTTCTTGTGATGGTCAGACACATCTGGTTAGTGAGTGCCCGGAATTTTGGTGTCCTGTATACACAGAGTGCATGGAATATTCGTGCCCGCAGATCCTCCATTGTCTGACTATCGAGATGACCTATAAGATCGTAACCGTAGGTGATCGAGCACAGATAATCTCGAGTGAACTCCGCCAGATTTTTACTGGATTAAAATAAAGGACAATTCAACTTTGAATTTTATTTGCGATTTCGCAGAGAAACATTAGTTTATGAAAAGCAACCGATCTTATGTTTATCATCGTGGCGTGTACGATAGACTTACCGTCACGTGGTGCACCCTGGGCAACGTATACTCATACGGCAAAAAGGTCGATTAACCGGCAGTTGACTTCAAAGTACCATGACCCCACTGTATGTCATATTTGACTACTTTCACATTACTCGCCTCACCTTTTCTCTGCCTTTGTGTCTGTCTCCTTTACATCTGTAAATCACTCGTCTGTTCCCCACCCCTCGACTTTTTTTCACTCTGATATTCCTTCCCTTCTGTGGAGCCTGAAGTCAACTAAAGGGTTAATGGTAACTATCAGAACGCCTGCCATTTTATATAATTAAATAAATATTTATCATCGTCAAAACTCAGGTGAATGAGTGCTTCTGCGTCCATTGGCCTTGACGTTTTGCTACAATTTTCTTCCCATTACTCGTAAGGGGGTCACAATTCATGAGAAAGGCAGGAATTTGCGTATCCTTCTAAGATTCTCACCCCAAATGCAGCTGAAGCGTGCCTGCTTTGTCAGAGGTAATAAATAATTAAATAACTCGAGCGAACAAGCTGTATCAAACGACCATGGAATTGGATGCCTCAATTAGTTAGAAACCCGTCACTTGAGTGAGCAATGCGTGAGTCATTTTAACGTTCTCCTACCCGAAGCCATAGGTTGCGAGTTTAATGTCTGCCTTCTGTATTCCCATATTGAGCGAAATTGGAAATCGCACTGTTTAAGTCTTGCAGATCAACTGAGCGGCAGAATCTGTGGTTTTAATCAAAAGGCTCTTTGATTTTACCCATCCCAACCCCACCTCACTCCCTACCGCTTTCCAATGAAAAGTTAGGATAGCAATCTCCTGAGTAGGTTCGGTAGTCTTTGTATACTTGGTACATGATATGCGAAGCACACTTTAGGAACTATGTGGTTTTATGGTCATTATTTCTCTCAGCATTAGTTATAACAGGATGGAAAACCTTTGCCATTAAAGTTACCTCCCTACTTAAATTCTGTCAATAGTATTTGATGACCTGGAATTATACAATAGACCCAACTAAATTTATTTCTGCACCAATAAATGAATAGCAAAAGCCAAATCGGTAAATGCACATTTGAGAAATATTTGAGATGAAATGCATAGCACTTGAATGTTTTGAACAATCATTGTATTGAGTATTGGAAAAAAAGGAAAGCTCAAAATTGAGACCCATAACCAAATTAGAGTTTGCCTTCAGGAATCAATTTTAGCAAACTCGGGGTGCGCGATAGACTCACCTCCACGTGGTGCACCCTGGGTAACGTATTCTCATGCGGCAAAAGGTCTATAAACCGGCAGTCGACTTCTGACTTCAAACTTAAACCGGCAGTCGACTTCTGACTTCAAACAACCATGATCACCATTGTATGTCATATTCGATCACTTTCAACTTATCCTACCTTTTCTCTGCCTTTGTGTCTGTCTGTCTTTTTAACATCTTTAAATCACTCTTCTGTTCCCCCTCTCGACTTTTTCTCATTTTGATGTTCCTCCTTCCCTCTGTAAAGCCCGAAGTCAGCTAAAGGGCAAATGATAAGTGTCATAAAGTCCGCCATTTGAAATAAACATAAATTTTAGCAAACTCTAAATTCTGATTAATAAACTGTGAGAGATGTTGACCTGTCTAAATAGGATCATTGGATCACTAAAAAACAATGCTGAACGCATAACGACAGCCTTTATTGACAAGAATTATAACTCAATCTATAAATGTACAAAACATGCAATTAACATTAATAAAAATTAGAATTTAAACACAGGCAACTAAACAGTACCTATCGAGTAGGCGCTTAAACAATGAAATAGGGTATTCTAATACCTCTGAAACTGAGAAAAGAGGCACCACACAATTCCCCCCCCCCTCCCCCATCTATCTGATAAATTTGAACTGATTAGTGAAACGCGAAACTGTGGCCTTGAAAAAAACCAAAACCCGGCTTAATTTCCTCGAAATTCCCTCAAGACTAAGCTATAATCGCAAGCCCTGTTCTTACATTTAGATTAAGCCATTAAAGTCAGTTACGTCACTGGAGGGAAATTTTAACTAGAGGTAAATATAGATGCCGAAGCCGTACTTCATTTTAAATAAATAAAATAAATGCGAAAATGCATGGAGGAGTCTTGAAAAAGGTGTCAAACCTATTTTTTTATCTTAACATCAATTGCTAATTAAATTGTGAATATAGGAACAGAAATGGTGCAGTATTATTTATACTCACCGGCTTATTACATATTGAAACTTGAATTAAACTCAAATGTTGCCAACAAATATGACACCGACAACTAGCTTTAGATTATAAGTAAAATAGAATTGCGCTCTGCTGAAGTACAAGCACTCCAAATACTAACCACTGTATAAGGTATAAATCTAGAAATTAAATAATAAAGTAACATTTTTACTTCATGAGACCACCAGGAGGACTGAATGCATAGGCTTTGATCTCCGGGAAGTGAGGTTTCAAGAATACACACATCAGCGATACGAGACCACCACCAAGACTGTGTCCAGTAATGACCAAGGGATACTTCGGTCTCAACGCTTTCGCCGACTCAATCCACTTATCTTCAATGATTTTATTGGCAATGTTCCTTGACGTTCGAACCATTCCACTATGTGCGATGAGCTTCTGATCGTTAGGGAGACTATAGTCTTCATCACGAAGTGGTTCTCCAGCTGCAACTAGATCAATCAGCGTGTCTGTGCCCGACAAAGTTCCTCGAACAACGACAACTATCGCCTCGGTGATATCATCAATCACCATCATTAAGGCTGCGTCGTAGAACTGAACAAAAAAATTAACCATCAATTGGATTTCCTCGAATCATGGATAAGAAAGAAGAAGTAATTTCGAGTCCATCTTGGAAAATTTTTCAACAAAAATTTTAAATCGTTAACAAACTCTCTGACAGTGAACCCGAAACCAGCCAACTTCTTTATTTGTCTACAAGTATGTGGCTTCTGAACATAATTCATCGACTTCAGCCATTGAAAACTGATTTCCCAATCACTGGTTTTCCGAGCTCTCGACTAAAACTGTAGTCCAGCCAATGCTGCTCAAATGGGTGAAGTATTTACCAAACTATTTCTCGCTTACCTCAAGTGTTCCACTGCAGTCAATGGGCTTCCACCCATTTTTCCATCTGGATCTGTGCAATTTCAGCTTCGATGTTAACTGACACTAACACAGTGTCTAGCTTCGTGTTCAAAACGGCCTCCTACTTAAAATGATCGCTTAAAAAGTGATTTCATGGTACGAATGGACTTGAATGGTTTGTCTTTGTAGTGTTAATCCACTTGCCAAAAAGGAAATAGGGAGGATTTCTTAGGGATGGGGTGTTGGAGAACTTCATGCCAAGGTCAAATTAAGTCATCGATACCCAAGATTTTCCATTATCTCAAGCAAGTTAATGGAATATTAATCGGTGTAAGGCTAATAAAATCTTTCTGTCTGGCTCGCAGAGAATACTGAGCAGTATTCTCCACGACGATTGCCAAAACGTTAGGTGACGACTTGTTGGAGGCATGAACAAGAGTGAAATACATCGACACTTAGAAACTCGTATGGTTGCAAATGAACTTCACTGGATACCAAAAGTACTGAAAATTGGCATTCAAAATGTGCGTCATGACAAACCATTCAAGCAAATCAATTAGTTGGCAAGATTTAATTAATACAGACATAAATACACTTAGAAAAGCATAGGCAAGTCATCGATGGAAATCGAACCTTGGAATATTTTGGGCTTTCATGTTTCCTTGCGCCTCATGAGAGAATTCACAATACAAAGCTCCTAGAATTTCAATGAGCCGATATGTGCTCATTAATCTCCCCCACCGTATCATCTCTTAGCAGAGGGCGTTAGCAATTCTGCGTTTTAAAATGTTAACGCACAAATAAAATTTCCTCCCAATAAATTTAAGACAAAATGAATTATCTTAATTAGCATGCATGCTGTGCAAAATTCAAAATTTACTATAGCGTAGATAGTGTTGCTGGAATATGCGGCGTAATAAACAAGGAAATTATGCTATTATCAAAGAGACTTGCTCAAAATAATAGCCATTAGAGCCTACTAGCGTTCCAATTCGTCCTGACCTCGACGCAAACCGGACACTTGGAGCACGCCGATTTAACACTGCCTTAAGAAGGATCTAAAAACACCACTTCCATCCCATTGAATAACTGGACCCTGGTAGTACTGCCACTGTGATTAGTGAATTTCACGTCAACGACAAATACATACATACATACATACAGATGTATATATATATATATAATGCATTTTGTTGAGAGCTGGGAGTACAGAGACCAAATTTTGGAATTGCTATAGACTTAAAAATTGGCTAATAGTCATTATCCTTTCTTTCTCCGATTCCTGGGAGTGGAGTAAGTCTGCTGCCACGCATATGGCCAAGCAATTGGCTACTCTCATTTACAGTCCCGGGGTTAAACTATTCCAATGTACAATAATTCCAAGTGGACAACTCAACTCAAGCTAACCCCCCCCCCGTTGCAAAAGTTGAAGTAGGCATAGCACCAACCCCAGAGGAGAGGGGCGAATCCGAAAACGATGACATGACACGGGGAGTGCTCTTTGGAAAGCTGCATGTTGTACCTCTGATTATTGGCGCCAATTTTTTTACCATTGGAAAAGATCCTAATCATTTTTTTTCTTCAAGAGGATATTTCACTTTGATCAGAAGTTTTTTGCCCAATTTGTCAGACGACTATTCTCGTGGACCTTTTATAATTGAACGAGCTTGAGCTAACAAAGGACTTCTTTGAGTTGAGGCTTCATGACACGGGATGAGAGATTCAATTAACTGAGGCGACAAAGCCACAAGAATTGCGATGTCAGAATATGCCGATACAAGCATGACAAAATCTTAGGGAATCCTCCATGCGAGCGAAAGCAGATCAGGCCGTTTGGTTTGTTGCTTTCTTCTAGCCATAGATAGGACTGTCAAGTTCGTGCTGGGTTGGCTACAAGGTACTGAGGGACATCGAGCAGTGACAATAAACTACTTATTTTGATGGCTATCTCAATGCAAGTTATCAGTTGGATGTTTGCGATTATCCTCCATTCACGTGCTCATCACGTATAAGAGTGAAGAAGGATTCTGATTTTTAAAGGAAGTGTAATGCGTGTGAACATTTTTAACCCACTTGAAAAAAAAACAACCCAATATTATTCTGCACAATTTACTCAGATAACCCAGTAATCCTCTTATTATGTTGATAATACGGGGTGTGCGATAGACTTACCTCCAAGTGATGCACCCTGGGCAACGTATGCCCATACGGCAAATAAGTCTATTAACTGGCAGTTGACTTCTGACTTCTAACTACCATGACCCCAATCTATGTCACATTCGATCGCTTTCACAGTACTCATCTTACCTTTTCTCTGTCTTTGTGCCTGTCTGTCTCTTTTACATCTTTGAAACGGTTTTTTATTCCACCCACCTCCCTCCCCTCGACTATTTTTCACTCTGATGTTCCTCCTCCCCTCTGTGAAGCCTGAAGTCAACTAAATTGATGTTCCTTCCCCTCTGTGAAGCCTGAAGTCAACTAAAGCATGAACCTTCCCTCTGTGAAGCCCGAAGTCAGCTAAAGGGTGCTCTTCTGTTCCCCACTCCTCGACTTTCTTCTACTTCGACGTTCCTTCCCCTCTGTGAAGCCTGAAGTCAACTAAAGGGCCAACCTTCCCTCTGTGAAGCCCGAAGTCAGCTAAATGGCTACTTCCTCCTCCCCTCTGTGAAGCCTGAAGTCAACTAAAGGGCCAATGACAACGATCAAAACGCCTGCCATTCGATTTAAATAAATAAACGTTGATAATACTACACTTACCTTGTCAGTAATCTGAAATACGAGGATATGGCCGGTTTCTAATTGTGACATTTCCAAAAATGCAGCAAGGTAGCAATTTCGTCCCGCACACAGACATCCACCAGGTCCTGTAATTCCATTTTCAAGATCAACTTGCCGATCGGGGGCCTTCGGATTTCTATAATATTTAAAGTTAAAATATTTTAGAATTCCAATTTTAAAGACCACTAGGTTTACTTTGTTAGGCCGATTGCTGATAAAGAACTCAAGAAATAATAGCAAAGGATTCAAATCTAAATTGTTATAAATTGAATTGAAGAATTAAAATAAATGGTTATTCCACTTATTATTTACCAAAACATTGCAAATTACTTCACAAATTACAAGAATGATTAAGAATCAATTTCACTTCATTTACTTCGTCTTGTTCATCTGTTCTAGAGTTCAAAGGAGCTAATAGTGGTCATGTTCAGATGCTAATTCTGTGATTGCGCAAAGTGTGGTTGGATTATTATTTCTACTTTATTTATAAATATAGGAAACCAAGAAATCGATGCGATTTTGGTCGCTGTCAAACTTATATTGAGCATTCGTTGAATTTGGGTTTGTTCAACATTGCCACAAAGCATAGAAGATTAGTGGAGAATAAACATTTTTTATCGCCACCGCAATTTTGAATTCAGATGTAGCTAACGTTATGAATGGCCTAGTTACTCATTTGATGGAGCTAAAACTCCACATACGACTTTGGTGAGGGAAAGGAAGAGGACCCTTGGGTATGGATAAGATTTTATTATTTATTTTATTTATTTATTTAATTATAAAATGGCAGGCATTTTGATAGTTATCATTAGCCCTTTAGTTGACTTCGGGCTTCACAGAGGGGAGAGGAACATCAAAGTGAGAAGAATTCAGGAGGGGGAATAGAAGAGTGATTCACAGATGTAAAAGAAACAGACAACTACAAAGGCTCAAAAAGGGTAAGTTGAGTACTGTGAATATAGTCGAATATGACATGCAACGGGGTGATGGTAGTTTGAAGCGAGAAGTCAACTGCCAGTT
>UZAE01000434.1:0-23548 GCA_900617975.1 Rodentolepis nana | reverse complement strand
ATACAGCATAAAAATTCAACAAACCGGCAGTTGACTTCTGACTTCAAACTACCATGACCCCATTGCATGTCATATTTGAATAACGCTTTCTCCAGCTTATTGGCCACTGACACATAGTTGAGCCGTTGAACTGAATTTTGGCCTACATAAACAATGTAGCGACTATTGATTGCTGGCTGACTGAGAGATCTCTGCACCACGAGTGGACGTGATTCCTATGTGACCATCTTGCAGAGCTCAGAAGTTTGACTCTCACATCCTCAGAGTTTTTATAAATTTCCGCTGATATAAGTTTGAGTGCATGGAATCCTCTTCGAATTCTTGTTTGACGCCCCTCCTCATAAAAATGCTCATTCAAAGCTGCTGACAATGTTTCAGGTTGTCGTTAATAACAATCGTAGTAATGATCAATTTATCGAAGGCCTCTCTTAAATCAAACAAAGTCAAGTGCTGTTCAACAAAGTAATTCCAAGGCTTCCAGAATTCCCCCAATTATAGCAAGTTTTGATTATTCTGTGGACGTTCCAGTATGAATGCTACACACTATGTGCTTGATACTTGTCCATTCACATTTGAAGTACGTCTTTAGCAGACCATCAATGCAAAGTATTTCCTCGATGTGCTGGGAAGGAAATACTTAGGTACTTAGTTGCGTTAGTTTTAACCCCATCACTTCTGTGAACACCGATTGTTGAAGCACTCCACTAAGTAGACATCTTGTGAGAGGCGACTTCACTTACTAACCTCTGATTATTACCTATTAACCTCAGACCTTTCCGAATTTCTCAATTTATCTCAATACTATTCATTTTAGTTTCTCTAGTAAAGAATTTCGCAAATTCAAATACCCCTAGTCGATAGTATCCTAATTCCTTATGACGCTTAATAGGGGAATTGAGTGTACATGTGGCCTTTTAATTCACCAGGTTTGATTATTAGCTTAATTTCCAATTCTCATAGGATTCAAACCCCTTTTCTTGAGTTGCTGATCGATTTATCACTATTATCGATCTGCTTTAAATTAAATTGCATTCAAACGTAACTAACAACTCCACATAACTAAAACATCTGCTGCGTAATCGCAGCATCAATATATGGTCCAATATCCGACTTCCTCTTAATTTTAGAAATAATTTTTAAACGAAAAAACACTCGAAGAACAAATTTTGATCACCTTGCGTAAGATATTCCTTAGCTATTTCCCTCATGCCTCATTAACACTTTGGTTTTAGCATTCATGGCATGGCGTTTTCTGAAGAATATGATTTCAATTTCATTAGAAAAAATACTAATTAAAATGCGTGCCACACAAATAAAACCTCCAGCAACATTACATCATCGTCATCATCAAAAATCATCATTTATATGGGAAGTGGATTGAATCACATGGGTGGAAGCGATCGTATCGTCTAATTTTGAAGTCCAGTTAGGGGTGTCTCCGTCTTTCTCCTCTTCGTCACCTTGTATCGTCGAATCATCACTCACTTCAGTTTCCCGTCTCATTCCAAGTTCTTCCGCCCTATTGAGGTCGAAACTGTGATGTAGGCTACGACCACACGTATCTGGAAGACAAACTGAATTCACCAATAAGAGTATGTGAATGCCAATATAAATGAAAATTGGAGATTCATGAAAGTTTTTGCTTTGCAGTGTATTAATAATTGGACACAAAACTCCACCAAGTCGGCCGAAACCAGACGCTACTCCAAGACCCAAACTGCGAGCTTCCGAAGGGAACAGCTCTAGAACGTACATGTAAACCATATTCATAGCAGAATTGAGGAAGATCAAAGACAGGTTGATGCAAATATTGAGAACGAAATCACTTTTTGGTCTCACTACCAAATTGTAAATTGCTGCGATAGACAGACCAATCATTGAGCCCACATACATGATGACAATTGGAATTTTTCGTTTCCTACAATAGTGATGCAAGAGCACGAAGATAACGGTTGCTGGAACTTGGGTTGTGGAATTAAGAAAATTCACCAGGTAGATATTAGCTTGTAGTGCGTTTCCATAAAACAGTAAACCGTAGGTAGTCGCCAGCTGACCGGCGAAAAGTAGGACGCACTGAAGGGTGAGAGTAATTATATTACCATTTTTGGAAGGTTTACGGGTGTTTTGGAACTCAGACTTTGATGGGATGCCTTCTTGAGCACTAGGAGAGGCAGGCTTAATGACAGCGCACTCTTGACGTATTAAGTTAATGAACGCATCTTCTGTCAACGCTGGTTCCTCATTATTATTCCATTTCAATTTCCGATTTGCGAGGTAAATTTTGTAGATTTCATGGAGAGCATCGAGTTGTCGATGTTGGGAAAGCAGCCACCCCGGCGATTCAGGAAACATATAAATTGAAGGGAAACTTAAGAAGGACAGCATACAAGCCGCTCCGTGAAGCCACTGCCACCTTGGAAACCAATATGCTAATGGAGAAAGAAAGACTCTTAGAAGAAAATATTGAATAAATGCCCAAATTCCATTAATAATTGATCTTGGACGTGGAGTAGTCACTTCCATGCACAAGACAAGGAGAACAGTTATCTTAACGGAACTTGCAGAGGCTAAAACAAATCGGAAGGTGGTATAGAGCCAGAAGTTTGCTGACAAGGACACGGTTATGATTGAGACTGCCTCAAACAGACATGCAACCAGAGCTGCCTGCCTTCTACCAAAGTAATCTCCAGCCATTCCTCCTGAAATAAAACCCACCAGCATTCCGACCATATACATGGCTGTACTGAATGGACCCATCCAGGCTCTATCACACACTAGGTCCCACTCATTGATAATTCCACCTGGGTATTGATCGGAGGAGTATTTGTAAACATAGCCGTTATTGCAAGGGATTGTTAGTAGACGGGTTGTATTCTGGGTTACAGACATAAGTGGGACTAAATAACGTTTGCAACCAAATCCGTGCCAATTAACAAAGGAAGATGAATTTGAACTAGGCCAAGGACCGACTAAAGTGGCAATTGAATTGAAAGTGTCTTCAGAAGATCTACTAAACCTCCTAGCAAGTTCCTTTTCTACCTCAGGTTCCAGACGACATCGGTGTGGAAGTTCTGTATTCCCAAAGACGGGAAATATGATGCCAGGAGGTAGAGTGAGAGCACTCATAATGACCATTATAATTTGAACAAAACCGATGTTTCCAGCATGGTGCTTGAGAACGTGATCAAGGTCTACTTTATGTGGAAAACCGAAGACATTTCCGGAATTACCTCCTCCACCATCCTCGTTTGAGGGAGATTTCAGTTCTGACTGTTTTGGAGTATTGCTCATTCTTTACGTTGGAGGTGAATAAATTTTAATGAAATGAATTTTTGTAATGTATCAAAAGCTCGATTTTCAATTACTTTCAAGCGAGTCTCCTCATTGGCTAATCAGTAAATGGCTTTATCCAATTGCGAAGGTTATAATGAAAAGTTAACTTGACCTGGAGGCAAGAATAAAATGTACCTTGGTACCAACACAGTTAATTGGAGCCGAGCTAACTATTGGTTTATTAATATCAGTTGCATTTAAGAATAAATAGAAAAAAAACAAAAGACTACACGAACGCCATTAAATGTATTTGTAGCAAAAGGAGTTCTAAGTTAGGTTGAAAAAATAGTAACTTTGAGTTTGGTTTTATCCGTTTCAAACACACCTTAATTCGAATAGAAAAAAAACTTTGTTAAGAGGAATGCCAAAGAACAACACATGCGAATTCACGTATTTAGGCGAGCTTTACATGTTTGGCTATCCAATTTATAGTCTTGGGAAGAAAATGAAATGAGTTAATAGTTAATAAGATGAAATAGCTCAAAGGGAAGGTTAATCCATTCCCTCGCCCCAAATTCCAATCCCGGATTGGAACAAATTCTTGGCTGCAAAGTCCATAAGGATAGTTAAGGGGTTAGGCTTGTCCTTCACAATATCCAACAGTTTGAATTTATCAGGGTGACAGCTGAAATAAACCTCTGTCCCCAATTTGGTAATCTGTGTTCATTCATAGAGAGGTATACTTTCCTATTAAGGGGTGTGCGATAGACTTACCTCCACGTGGTGCACCCTGGCCAACGTATACTCATACGGCAAAAAGTCTATTAACCGGCATTTGACTAGTGACTTCAAAATACCATGGCCCGACTGCTTGTCATATTCGACCCCTTTCACAGTACTCATCTTACCTATTTCCCTACCTTTGTGTCTGTCTGCCTCTTTTACATCTGTGAATCGCTCTTCTGTTCCCGCCTCTCGACTTTCTGCTACTTTGATTGCTCTTCCTCTGTGAAGCCCGAAGTCAGCTAAATGGTTAATGATAGCTATCAAAACGCCTGCCATTTGAAATAAATAAAATATTTGGGTTTAGCAATCCAGTTAAAAATATATTTAACAGTAATTTTTTTTATAATTGCTTTTAATATCACTTCAAGAACTAAAAATTGCTTGATTAAAATATAAAAGTGGCCGAATTGCTCGAATGAACTTTAAAATTCAGCCGATTTCAGTGAATTTGATTAAGTAAACATCATTTTAAGTTAACTGTGCTTAAGCTTACTAGTAAATATTTAAAATTATTTGAATTTGACTTTTGAATATATATATATATATGCCGTTTACCTAAAAATAACATTTGCATTTGCCATCAATGTTTTATTGAGTCTACTTCGTTTTGATACGTAGTGGTGATCGGGAATTTTGAGAAAACAATTACTTTTAATTAAATTATAGTAAAAGTTTCCGACTTCAAGCAGTGTCTGTTTACTCTTGTTATTGTATCTTTCTAGTAATGACACTTTTGTAAATAAGATTTATTGTAACAGCCGTTAATTTTATCTTTGACAAAATATGTGCAAAATATGTCCTGGGCCGTCTATTGGCCACAATTAAATTCCAACAGTTCTACTGGATTAAAAGTTTGCTTTCAGATATGCAATTGTCTAGTAGCATGAAAATTCCTACAAAAATGTCAAAAATAAAAGTTTTATTGCTGAAAATGATAAACTAACCTTTTCGGTATAGATTTCTGATCTAATTAAAACTAACCTGCTTTGTTACTAGTTATTCTGGAATTTGTTCGTGACAATTTATCAAGGGGTCTGTTTGAATGAAAACATTTTTCGCTATGTAGAATTTAGTTGCACATTCTGGGGTGCGCGAAAGACCTACCTCCATGTGATGCAAAGTTGGTAACATATACTCATACGTCAAAATGTCCATAAATCGGAAGTTAACTTAAAACTACAATGACCCCATTGAATATCATATTCCATCATTTTCAGTACTCATCTAATCTTGCCTTTTTTTCTACGATTTCATCTGCCTCTCTTACACCTTCGAATCTCTGTTCCTTTCACCTTCTCAGCTTTTGTATCTTTGATACTCTTTTCTTCCATATTTTTCAAGCAATCCTACTTATATTTCGAATTGTTGATGGCATATTGAATTGTGTGATCAGAGAAACAAGTTTTCACTGTGTTTGGTTAGTCAAGGTTTAACGCTGTGGATAGTTATTGGAAATTTCAAATAACATCACATTTGGGATGTATCTTCTTTGCAATTGTTTAAACTTCAAGCATTTTAGTTTTTTAATCTATTTAATGTGCAAATAATTTTTCAGAAGATGGATCGAGGAGGTAAGTAAATATTCTTATAAAAGTTATAAAATTAAACACCTGCTTATTATTTTTTTAAAATTTATTCCCAAATACAATTCATTGCCTCATATCACTTTAAGAAAGCGTTTTCATTAAAAATTTTTTTGACACCCATATACTGCTACATAATTTCAGAAATGATTGCCACTTAAACGTGCTATAGTTTAAAATAACCGCTATAATTCGAATAGATCCCTATAATATTTCAGTTTTACATCTATTTTTGCATGGCAATTTAGAATGCAATTTTAACCAAAAGTCTACATTTTGTCAGTGTGGGTAATGAAATAGGAAAAGGTGAATAAGAGATTATAGCTGTATTTAGGTTCTGCTTTAATTCACTCATAATATGTGAAGATCAAATGTCCTCTTATCATTGTTTTCTTATTTCAGAGTTCCTGACTTTGTCAATAATTCGATTAGTTCTAATAATCGTTCATGGCTTAACAATAAATATTCCTTTTAATAAGTAAAAGCATCCAATTGAAGCATTGAAAGCTAATTATTTAATGCTAATTTTTCTTGGCATGCTTTGATCCCTTTGGGTGGGAGCGAATTACTAAAATGCTACTGGTAAAATCTGCCTATTTTGTGTCCTAATTCTGAGACATCTTTGCTAAGTTTTCCACCGCATTAGGAACACAACAAGTGAAGTAGTTCTATTTCGAGAAGATTTGATTTACTTTGTGATATATTTTTTTTAAACATCATTATTGGCCTTGATTGTGATTTCAGCTTATTCCATTAAATGAAATGAGGAGTGCACTTCTGGAAAATCATTATTTAATAGTGAAAAATGTTTTTTCCTTTCTTTTTAATTTTTTGTTTCTAAATTACAAATCAAGGCAAAAGATATTTTACGCTTGATTTTGCCTGTCAGTGGGCTACCTAACTGACTTATTTTTCAGTTATTTTCCCCTAATCTTGAAGATATTCAAACTTACAAATTACGCATCTTCATTTTTTAAAATTGCCATTTTAATTCATTCAGTTTTTCTTCATTGAAATTGTGTTATCATTTTATGATAGATGCTTTCTTAATATTAACTTTTCAATTGCTACAAAATATTCAATTCACTTATTTGTTCTTAATTTTATAAAAGTCCACATTTTTAAATAATTAGAAAATAAAAAATAGCAAATCTGATAAGATGGGTTAAGCTGGAATGCATAAATGATTGACCTATATTTACACAGACAATTCGTTATCGCAGGTTTATCTTTAAAATTATATTTTTTTATACGCAAATTTTGCCATTGAAGTAGAATTTAGTGTGTAATTGCTGTTATTTAAATTTAATAGTAATTTCATTACAATAAAGGCCAGTTACCTGTAATACGTAAAAATTCAGAGAATATTGTTTTGTCATTAAAAAGAATTGTTCATATAATACTTAAATCAATTAAAAAATTGCATCGAAATATTTGAAAAAGAACCAAGTCATATTTGAGCTCATGTCAAATTAACTTCTGTGGGAAAATTGATTAATGAATTAATTAGAATAACATATTCACATTATTAATGAAAATCCCGACCAATTTTTGATGTGGTTTTATATCTATATATGATCCTTGGTGTGGTGGTTGATATTGTCACTTGCCACTTGCAGTCCACTTCCATTTAAATGTTCAGTGTTCTCAGGCTACCTTCCCTCACCCAATTGCACGACGTTTTCAATCTTATTTCTTAAATGTTTTATTGAAATATTTTTTTCCTGCTTGTAGATAACTCTTCATAAGCATTCTTCTATCAACTTTAAATTTTGGATTTTAATTAATTTTGGTATAACGTTTGTCCAGAGAGTGTTATTGATGACCGCATTCAACTTCAAGGTTTAAATCACTTGGCTTAGGCCCGTAGCAATATAAAACATTGTATCTATTCGAAAACTCTGTTCTAATTACTTAATCACTTGGGTTATTCACCTTTGCTTCATGCACTGTGAAGATTTTTTCTGTCTGCAATTTTATAACCCTATTAAACATTTAATAACCCAGCAATTAGCTCCGAAAAATAACAAAAAGTCGTCCTCTTAGTGTTACCACATCCTAATCTTCTGGATTATTCAATCCGCATTGTAGGATTGGAGGTAACAGTGGACAAAACGAATGCCTTTCCAATTTATGATCTTAATTTTACATGCTGTACAGTCTGATAACAGCGGAAACGAGATACTCTCAAGTGGGCTAGTAAAAAAGAGTGCCTTAATGCTTCATAATGTTAACACAGAGTTTTTTACTGAGTTATCAAAATCATTTGTGCACATAGTGCTTATTTTATTGAATAAGAAGTCAATTAAAGAATTATTGAATTTTGGTGAAGTTGATGTGTAAATTCCTTAATCTAGTCTTCTCTCTTTAACTTAGTTCACATTTATCACTTTTAAGTAAGAAAATATATGCTGAATTAGAACAACATTATTTTAATTGTTTTAATTGACTGGAATAAGTCATAAGCATTTATGAATATAGTATTAATTTATGAATTTTTGTCAGTACAGATATAAGTCATTTCATTTGGCACCTCTGAATATTTTAATTAGTATACTCTGACGTGTCAACAGTAAATCGTTTAGATTCAGCCTTCAGTGAAGGGTGCTTTTAAACATCTTTTTAATGCTACGCTTATTTAATGGCCTTCTAAATAAAGGGGAAAATTAAATGAATGTATACTGTAGAACATAATACGAATAAGCAAGGTTATCATATACGAACTTGTTTGATATTTCACATACATTGTTTCTGTTCTTGTTTCTATAAATAAAGCAATATAACTTACCTCCGTGATCCTAATTAGGCTCTTTTGAAGTGATTTCTCTATTACTTTGAATCGCCAATCAAAAAATAATATTATGCAACATTGAAGTACTTTAAGATTTTTTTCTAGATTAACTAGTGGCTCTTTGTTTGCTTCCGACGATTTTATTTCACATTTAATGGTATTTTGTCAACGGAGTCATCGAGCACTCGAATTATATGTGCTCAAATCAATGCTATTTTTGTCACTGTCATTATTTCCACCCCATTATAAGTTTCTTGACAATTGAATTGATCTTAACTTACATTTTTAATGATTGAACAAAGCACAAATTTTATATTTTCTTTTACATAATTCTTCTTTGACTTCATTTCTGTTTCCATAAATTCTTCTATTGAAATCCTACTGCTATTTTAAAACCAGAGCTACCGCAGTAAGACATAAATAAGCAAAGATAAAAAATAAAAATCTGAAATCGAATTCAATTAAACCTATTATTTTTTTCTAATTTTGTGCATGAAAAAGCTTTTTTTTCAATTTTTGGAAATAGTATGTTTTTTACCTGAAAGTAGAACTAATTTTACGTCAACTGAAGATTTCTAATCGGAAATATCTCTATTTCCTAGACAGATTAACATCCGTGTTGCCATATTTAGATTGATTCTTTAATTAAAATCATTAATTACACCACCATCCAACCTTCGCACAGCACTGGATTCAAAAGTCTCTTTGTTTCAGGCTGATTTGAAAGTATATTATCTTGCACTTATGTTTTATGACCGTTGGTCTATTTAAGTTGAAAAATAATAAAGTGCTTCCAGTTGGTATATCAAATATGAAAATTTAAATAAATTTCATGGTAATGACATATCCTTAATTTTTTTTGAAGGAACTAAAATTTAGTAGGAATGTGAAGTGAAATGTTGGGAGAGTGCAAGTTGGAGGCTATTTAAGCATTGGGACAGCTTTCTGGCATTGATTTGTAAAAAAATTATCGCTTCAACCAAAACCATTGATTTCGAGTTCCTTATGCATTCACAAAGTATTCATTCAGTCATCTTCATTGGGGAAGTAAAAAGATGAACTGTCTTTTACGGAGAGGCAACGTCCAAAGGAACAAAATTTCGAATTCATGCGCACGTTTATTTATTCCGCGTATATATTTTTCCCCTCTATTAACTTTTTAATTTAATGGAAACTGATTTTGAGACGCTTTAACTAGGGGTTTTTTGGCGATATTTTAAATAACAAACTATAATATTTGTTACAAATTCTAATCACGAATTACAATTAAGTTGCAATATATAAATTAAAAAATTCATTTATCAGTTTTTTGTGGCGGAATAATTAATTATTTCTATTGATTGTAAATTTAATTTAATTTATGAGACAACTAATTTTAGAACGTTAAAAAATTATGGTATTAAAACGAGTTTAATTAATTGACTTCGTCCTATCATTTTATCTCAGAGACTTACTGGAGGGTCTAATTTTATTGAAGACAAATTAGATCTCACTGCATTAAGAATACTCAAAACAAAATTCTTAAAACGTGGTCAATCGAGCTATGATCTTTCTATCACAATACCATTCGTAAATTATTTAGTCTCCGACTTATTTCAACAATGTTTTGCCAAGAGTTGAAATTATTGCATTAAGGTATTTTAGTAGCTTACTTTCCCATTTTTATTCATTGTACTTAAACCTCTAGATTATTTCAAAATAAACATCGATTATAATGGCATTTAATTGTTTTTTTATTTAAGCTAAGCCTTGTTCATTTATTCACAATATCTTTTTTGACGTTTATTTCCTCAGAAAAGTGATTGATGGTATGGTGACAGTTACCATTATTTAATTGTGGTTAAATCATAGTTTGCAATGAAAACTTATTTATTTATTTCATCCAAAATTCCATCGTGCACGAATTTCAATATTTGCTTTCCATTTTATTGCTTACCGAACAGGTGTACTTGTGTACCCTGCTCTCTTTCTTGCTTGTCAGAAAATTTTTATCTTTATAATGCATAATTATTTTAAAATATAAATGATTCATTTTATTATTGAGTTTTATTATTTCAGATTTTTTTATTTTTTGACAAGGATGTATCATTTTTTTTGATAATATTGCACATTTATTTTAAAGTTTTATAAAATTTGCTGGGACATATAGCCTTTGGCAGACTGTTTTTGAATTTTTTCATACTATCCAATCCTTTAATAAAAATATTTGTCACACTTCACCTGAGTTAAATGATGATTCATAATAATTTGTAGAATAAAAATGTTATTTTGTTATTTATTTGAATTACTCTTTAAACAAATGATATTGAAATTACTGTAAAGCAAAAGTGTTAGTATTCGGGATTCTTCATTAATTATCTTTTTACGCGTAGTTACTAAAAGATATATAGATCGTTTGATTCATTTACTTTCTTTAAATGTGTGTTCAATTAATGCTTTCTCTTCAAATTTATAAAGTATATTTGTATGAGACTTTTTTAAATTTAATTGAACTTACCCGAATGCTGTATTTACCTCAGTTGTCTTTAATCAGAGCTTCTTTAATGCAGTGGTTTTATTAATGATAGATCTAGCTTGCTTGTGTGTAAACCAAATCACCGCGAGCATCGCAAACTCTGCAAGCACTCAAAATAACAGCCGTTTTATTATGACAATTATAAAAGTAATTAACAATGAATTCATATATGCTCTTTTTTGTTTGAATACAACAATGCGTATGAAGATTTAATTAAAGAGAGGTATTTATTGGCATTGTTATGATTTATGAATTATTGGCAAAAATTGTATTTCCGAGACTGTGCTATAAACTACATTTTATATTGGATAGTTGAACTACTTGCGTTTCCTAAGTTATTCTTGGCATTCTATTTTCCTCACTCTAAAAAGTTCATTATGTTCAATAACCATGAATGTCTATTCGTATTAGTGTCCCTTGGTGATAATAAAAAGGAATGAACAGTTGGAAATACACTTTTTTGGAGAATAGATGAGATAAAGAGAATGATAAAGAGCAGAGACGCAAGTTATATATAGCACTGATGACTGTACCCGTTGTTTTTTAAGGTGGGAAAAATTTATTTAACGACCCAATGCCATGTTCTGTCTTACCACAATCGGATCTTGTTATGTAACTAGAGAAATTTGACTTATATTCTTTGGAAAGTTAACCAAATTAGCCGTTTTTCCCATTTAATGCTCACGATAGGATGGATGAGAAAGGAAGAATGACACCAGTCAAAGATCCCCACGAAATAGGTAATAGAGTTTTGTCACCAAAGAATTAAAATTAGAAAGTATGAATTTGTGTATTTAGGTATTACGCCTCCGGTAATGAACATAACTTGATTTTCATTTTATTTTTCAATATAATTTTTAAGCAACTGAAGTTCAAACAGGCTTTGATTTCTTAGTGAAGTGGTTGATTAAATAAGTTGATTAGTTCAATTAAAAGGCCTATTTGTCAATGAACTTTAAATTAAGACAACAATTATGTTAAGAGATCACATGGTGCTTAGCGCTCACTTTTCACACCAAAATTTATTTTAACGTTCACAATGGTATAACAGTAAATTTTCATCCATTGAAACACGATAAATTTTGTGCTGTTTAATTAAGCCAAATTGGACAGTTCGTTAGGACTTCAACGAGTACCTAAGATTAGTTACGCAATCTTTTTAGCACAATTGGTTATAAAACTTTCCACCGTTTGCAAAGGTAATTTTGTGTCTCACTCTCCTGCTGTATTTCTTTATTTGGACATTATCTTAAAGGATGATAAAGTAGGAATTCCTATTTTAAAACCTAGAGTGTAATAAAATTCCCGCGATGAACCACTTGGATGTAATTTCCATCTGGGTGAATCAATAGCTTTCCAAAGATCATTTAATACTATCAGGTTTGGAAATGATTTTATATTCTATCGCTAGCAATTTGTTTTTACTTACAATATATATGAGTGCAAAGACATTATTTTCCTATTTCTTATGGGTTTCACAGATGATCTAGGTGATAGGTCACATTGTCACCATTTACGTAATTAACTTACAGAGATTTGTTTTTATTTCCCTTGCAGTGGGCGTCCTGTGGATTTGAGTAAGTGCCCTTGCAATAATAGTTACAATATCTCCTTAACTCTCTACAATGTTCTAAATTATTAATTTATTACTGGGGTTTGGACATTCATATGTACCTTTTCGGAGGGATATAATAACAAAAAGTCAAATTTTCCCACAAAAATGGGCCAATGGGTGAGAGATCTATGAAATGTTCTTCCTCATTTACATCGATAATTCGTCCTCAAAGAAATACTGAACGTCAAGACTTATACGTGGCTTTAGTTCTCAAAATAGGTTTTGCATTTGTTTTTAAATTAAATCTGCTATAATAGAAGTGCATAGTTATTGATCAATGAAGTCAGAGCATTTATTGCCAACTTAAACAAAGGAATTTAACTCAATAAAAACACTATTAAGAACTAAAGGAATTCCTTTTTCATTACAATCAATATAGGAGCATAGAAATTTTGATCTGCGATTTACGTGTGATCATGGGAGGCTTTATGGTCGTATATCAATTCTTAGTGATAAAGACCTTTCAGTATCTATTCTAGCTCCTAATTTCAGATATGAAGAATATTTACTTTCAAACATTAAAAAATTTTGTTATTCAAGTAAATTTTTATAAGGTAAGAGGTATTATAAAAATTTGAAGTCCCCATGAATCTCTTGTCATACATTCACACCTGGTATCCGGAAAGAACTCGAAAGTTAATTCAGTGGCTTCAAACGTTTATGCACTTAACGTAATTGAAACTTTTCTCGTTTTTGATTTAAGAGAGGAACTAAAGTTGCTCGAACATCAATAAAAAACAAAGTTATACTTTATGCCATTTTACTTTTAACGTAAGCTCCCATCTTTTAAATAAACCAATATGTAATTTATTCACTTAATATGGAAACTCACAATTAACTGTAGTAATGCTGTTAAATGGAGTGATTTTCTTATGAAAGTTTATAAAGCTTGATATACACGAGGGTAAATCGAAAAGTTCTCTGACGAATTTCAAGTTTTTTTTATTTAGGGAGTAATTGCGCTCATTTTTCTACAAAGTCTTCATTGCGGTATATACGCTTATACAATCTATATTTTGGCATGAAAACTCCTTCATGGAAGAATTCTTTGGGCTGCTGTTTCGCTCTTTCTAAAGAAGTAGATCGGGTGCCATTCATTAGTTCTTTTAATTTATGAACAAAAATTCTGATGAAACTTGGTATGGAAAATATGTAGAACATAGAAACGCTTTTCAACGATATTCGCTTAAAAGGGCCATGTCAGCAGAGACATTGTCACAAAGAAGCAAAACTTGACTGCGCCATTTTCCGTGTGGTTTATTTGGCGAGGGGTGTCTTCAACTTCTTTAACATGTCTTCATAATAATTTAAGGTGAACGTTTTCTTTCCTTCTAGAAGGTATCAATACCATTACTTTAGAATTTTCAAAAAAAGTTATAATGACCTTCTTAAAGAACCTTTCAGCTTTCAACTACCCAAGGCTCGATGTTCACTCTGGTTGCTAATATTTTGATTGAACTTTTTCTCTTTCGTAAATTAGTTATTCAGCTCTTAAAAATATCCTTATTTTCTAATATCTTTGTCAAAGGTTATAACGAAGGTTGAGCTCTTGGTATCAACTTTTTTTCAAGGGATTGCTCAAGGCAAGATTTTCAGTGGAAGTTAAAAATACTAATCAGTGTGCGATTTCAACTTCATCGGTAATTTTCTCAATGGTAACTCATTCATCAGAACAAGAGTGGTGTTGTCTTGATTACTTGCGATGGTGAGTTTCTTTTCTCATGGGTCATCATCAAGACACACTTTTCAGTCTTTGAAGTACAAACTGACTGCTGTACATAGAGTCAACATAAGTATTATACGAAGTTTCTATGATCTGAATAGATTTCAAATTTAGTTTAATCTACAATTTTTCTGCTATTTCTGATCTCAGCTTGCTATTTGAAGCGTTGATAAACGCCAGCTATTTTGACATCCAACCTGTCTTGATCCTGACCCTGCCTAAATTTATCGGACATTTGTACGACATTAAGCCTTTTTAAAACATTTAAAAACTTGTAAATCATCCGTTCTATTTAAAGTTATGTCATTTGTTGGTGAGCCTTTTGACTCACCCTCGTATATTCAAATCCCTGTGTAAATTAATTGTAAACAAATTGATAATAATGTCATTTTACTTTTGTAGAATTTACAAATCAAATACCTCACGAAAAAAAAGGCTTGTTTTATTGCAGAGTGCATGCAAATTGAACAATTTTTAATTACTCTAATGAATTAAATAAGTTTGATTTTGTGTCCCTTTCTTGCAATAATTAATGAAATTCGCACATAACGGTGTTACTATGTGGGAATTTTTTTTTCATTTCACCAACTTGATATTTATTTTTTCTTTGACACTCTTTCCTAAACCGTATGAGGCGAATTGCTACACCGACCAATTTTAATTATACCCAGTAATCTCCATAACAGATTTCCTTAGTTTGTAACGATTCCCTAGATTAGCTAAGCCACCACAAAGTTATAGGGAAAGCAGACCTCTGTATTCGTATACGCTTATTCGGATGTTATCATATATTAGGCATTATTCGTTGTATGTATTGAACTGTGGGGTGTGTAATGATTCGACTGGAAAATACTAAGTCATTATATACACTTTCGGGTAAGATATTCATATATTGTCTTCGGTTACTGATTGGCCGAGAGGTCTCTGAACTCGTGACCTCATAGTGTGATTGGCATAGCGTAAGCAATGTTCCAGAGTACCTAGACGAGCATGCGCTTCTTTCCCTCAGTTATTCTGATATATATATATATATATGTATATATATATATATATATATATTAGTTATCTACCTATACTAGTTTTGGCATTTTTCCGTTTATATTTACAGGTACTCATATTTTAATTAAAGAATAACAATAACCAAAATCGTATCTAAATTTGAGCATGAAATTGCGCATCAAAATGTCTTTCGATTTGTGGAAAATGACTGTATTTTGCTTCCATGATGATCATTATTCAATTGCAAAAACAACGAGTTGGTCAATTAAACAAAATTTCCTTTGTAGGCATTGAATACTTTATTATGTATCTTTTATAGGTAACGAGTCACAATAGAGCGATTTCTAAGTAATTTTTTATTGTGAAAAATTTAAGCGACTTCTTCTAGAAATCCCTATACATTTGAAGGGTATATCTGTTTTACTCTACTTCACTTTGTAGCGGATTGCTACTTTATTAAAGCCTTGACTGAACTCAGAAACCTCTACTATGGGTTCGCAGAAGAAACAGACATATTGCGGGAACACGTTTATTCACTAGATAAATCACGCAACTTGTGTACACAGGAAGGAAACTCAGCCATACAACATGGCGGCTTTCGGTAAAAAAAGCGAGGGCCCTTGAGCTGCTATTAGCTGCGTGCTCTTGTCCTCAATACGTACGCGAGGTTGTACGGCCGCACATCAAGCCCATGAGTACATGCACGCGATGACGTGTCCCACAACTTGATTCAAATTTGACCCACCTGTGCTTCATTCTATCTTTACCCAACGCTAATTGTTTTCGTCAGAATTCGTTAGCGTTTCGAGGTTCCACTTAGAAGTTTATTTATTTATTTCTAATGGCAGGCTTTGTGATATTTACCATTAGCCCTTAAACTTTGACTTCACCTTCCCCCATGGGTGGGGGGTACATTTAAAGCAGTTAATAAATAGCAGTGCATTAGCCGTCTTCTTGCTTCCCAGTATCTCTGGCTTTCCGTCTTTGTCTTTAGAGCTGGACACCGAATCAGGTGGGTCTTCTCCATTTCCTCATGTAGGTTACATGGGGGCATGTGGGTTGAGTGTATACTCCCAATCTGTGAAGATGTTTTGCCAAGCAATCGTGTCCGGTACGTAGTCTAAACTCAGCAACGGCTTCGATTCTTGGCCAGTCGGATATGTCGTAGAGTGCCACTGCCCACTGTTTCTCCTTTGTTCGAGCTTTAATTTCGTTGCACCTTGAGGTCTGGAATTCTCTTCTGATTAAGGCCTTCATTGTGTGGAAAGACATCGGCCGGTCCATGCATTGGAAAATCGTTGTCCCCTTCTTAGCAAGTGTGTCAGTAAGCTTAAAAGTATTAATATTGATTACGGACATTCAATTAGTATTCAATACGACATGGTTATGTTTCTGACATGCATGTATTCTAATTGAATTGATTTGTCGAGCATCTCCTTAAGTGCTAACACAAAAATTAAAATCTATTTAAAATGAATTTGAAAGTTTATATATAGGCCTAAACCAAAGCATAAAGTAGATTGCTTAATAAATAAGCAACATCGGACTCATAAAGAATAAATATTTTTATTTTATTACGATTCAAATCCTATAAGCAAAAACATCACATGATTTTGGCAATTTTAAGTTGACTTTTAGAGGCATGTAAGGATATCAGTTTGCCAGGTTTGCCTCCAAGGAATTTTTGAAAAATGCATATTTTTAATGATTAGACACCAAAGGCACTTTGCCATAGAATATTTTGTGGACAAAAGTAGAGCGTAGCATGATTAGCAGAACAAGAAAATTCTATCTCATGTTCCAACAAAACATGGACACATTGCCGATAAAATACATTACCAATAGTTAGTGCATCATGTTATGTCAGTCGCTCTTGAAAAATTGAGTTATACTTCATAAACACGTTAAATAATGCATTAATATACATATATGACGTAGCATTAACCCCATTAACGTAATGCCACGAATTTGGCATAGTAATTTTGTTGCAAAATAGAAGTAAGAACAAAAGGATCTACTACGTCAATATAATAGATTTTGAAATGAACTGATTAAATCATTTCTTAGAGGACAGAAACGAAATTAGCTTAAATGCACCCCTTTACTCTTTCATTACATTTGATTTATTCAATTGTCGAAGAAACAAGAGAAGGAAATTAAGCCAAATAACTCTTCTCTTAGCTCTTATCTGAAAGTTGACTTCTGGTGAAATTAAATTTATTTGAGCTGTCGGCAAAGAAACGTAAATTTAACTGTTGTCTAACATTTAAACCGTACCATTTATTATTTTAAAAAATACCGATTAGTTGGACGTCTTTCAGAAAGTAAATTATATGTTTATATTTATATATTTATTTAATTTAATCTTAATTAAACGAAGGTAATACTACAAAGATTATTGTTTTCATAATTAAAAAATTAACAGGATTTTATTTCGATTACCACTTACAAAACAATTCATTGCAATAGTTTGCATTTAAATATAAAAATCTGAAGCAAGGTTTTTACAATTGTTTAAGTTTCAAAAATTAAAGTATAATTTTTAAATTAATCCATAATATTTTAGCGGCATTCCGATTAATCTCTAATCTCTACCACAACGCTTAATTTGAAACCGTGAGATTTTGAAGCTAATGATTAAAATAAAAAATGCAAAGTTAATGGATTGCATGAGTGAAATTTCAACTCCCAAATTTCACGAAAATGGTTAATTTATAGAATTTCCTTTATGGATACCATTTTGCGAAATAATCAAAATAATGCTTTACTAAGGTAGCAATCCGCTACAACCTTCTCTTCCTATTTTATATATAACCGGTTACTTTTCAGCGAATTTTAAGACACTTATACGAAATCCTTGCTATTCGCGAAATATTCACGTAAAACAATTGTTAGGGTGGATTTCATACCATGTCTTTTTATAGTGTGTGCAAAAAATTATTTCAAGATTTAATTATAAATGGAATGATCAAAATTTATTGCCCATACACATCTTCGCAAAGTCAAGACCATGAGGTGCATATCAATATCACATACCATGATCAATCAATCTGACTAAATTAAATTTCGATTAAAAATTTCAAAAAATTCATTTCCAACAAAGGGAAAATCATAAACTTTGAAATTTGCAGCCCGTAAACTGTTTAAATGGCTAGGCGACTAATGAATTTTTCTTAAAACTCTTTATTCTAGCGTTTCAAAAATTCAGAAGTCATGGGTTACATTTTTATTGAAGGATAAAAATTCTTATCTTATTTGGATAATTTAAATACTAAAATGTATAAAACTCAAAATTAACAAAATGTCCCTGTAAAAGATTGAGAGGCGTTAAGTCAGATTTGCGAGGAGATTAGATTTGTATGTTTTGTAATTACTATTGTTGATTTAATTTAAGATAAGCAGCCGTTTTAACAGAGTGATTTTTGAAATGTCTAATTTTATTGCATGCCCCAGGAGAGCTTGTAAGAATGAATTAAATCGTGAATACTTGGTCAGTGTGATAAATTCCTTGTAATTATAGGTTACCAAAACAAATTTTCCATCACAATTTACCATAATTTTTTTCAATAACATGGGCCTAAGTGTGCCTTTTAAAAGGGTATTAATGACAGCCAATTACGTAGTAAATTATACGGCTAATCAGATTTTTTTAAGTTCTGTGGTGTTCTATACATTTCCCAGTTTTACATTATTCGTATATTAGTAACAAAGCTTATTCATGGCTTTTTGCATTAAAGCGATTAATTAAAATACTGCTTCTCTTTTTAGTTAATAATGATTAAGTCTATTTAAGCGTTTCGCACAGTAACCTTTTGTTATACAGCTATATTTAGGATGTCAAAATATATTTTGTTCTAGTGTGAATTTCATCTTGAAAGAAAAAACTCCTTCTTTAAAATTCAATAAAGTTTAATAGTTTTAATTATTGTTACAAAAGCCTCAAATTGACTGGAATGAATAAAAATGAATCCTTTGAGCTATAATTCCAAATTTGAGAAATATAGCCAATGACTAACGCGCTGACCTTTTTAGTAGGAAAGTTTAAAATTCTGTGAAAATCTTATTATTTTTTACAGGAAAATATTTTCTTGAGATAATAAGTTATATCTATCTCGAAACATTAACTATGCCACCCACATGTGCAATTTAAAGCAGCCAGGATCAATGTGAGTTAAAGGAATGATTACTTCTTAATGTCGAAAGTTTACGTTAAACACTTAATTTATACAAGATCGAGTTTACCACTCGCTTTTATTGCCTAAAATTCAGAAATATTAAAACAACAATTTTATATCGAGTGGATATGCAACTTTTTTAGAAATTTAGTCCTATTTTTTAATACTTTGTTATATTGTAAAGCTAATATTATTTAGGCACATATTAGTCGTAATGTTTTCCCTAAAGTTTGAGTTTACTTATAAAATAATCTAAACACAAATATTAAAATTATATAAGACCAATACTATGGAAAAATAAAATATGTGCTTATTTCAAATCATTCAATTGTAAATTATTAAAAATTTAGATGCTACTGAAGCGACTGACTATTCATCGCTGGAGTTTATAATTAATTTAGCAAGATTTAAAATGTCGTAATTGATTTAATAAGCAAAATATATAAATGATGAAGTTAATAGAAATATTTGCTTGGATCAATTTTTGAAATCGATTAATTATAATCAAATGACTATATCTGAAATAATATTGCCTTTAAGCCATCATCTTTGGAAGCCATAAGCTAGCAGTCAGTTTATACGATGCTTATCAAAGTCAGCTAATAATTTAAAGTAATAGTAGTTTATGCACCATCATCTAACTCAACTCAACTGAGTGAACAAAAGTTTTTTTGTTGAAATGAAGATGAAAATAAGCTTGCATATTAAAATGCCTTTAATTATATTTCTCCCCATTGACTATATATAACTACAAATGCGAAGGCAAAGCAAAAACATATAGATTTAAGATCATAAAACATTTGTTTGATATCTGTCACATGATTTGTGACAGCAGTAAACGATTTCAATACGTTTAAACACTACTATTATTAACTTCGTTGAGCATCAATTACCCTTGAAAAATATCATGCAGAAAGTAACAGAGGATCTATATACTTTTGAAATCAAATCTATGATATATATTTTATTGAAACCAGAATATGAGATATGAATTGAAAAAGACGTTCTAGAAGAGCTCAAACGACATTAAATAAATATCAGAAGAATTAAATATGTTTATTTATTTATTTCAAATGGCAGGCTTTATGATATTCATCATTAGTCCTTAAACTTTGACTTCAGCTTCCCCCAAGGATGGGGGGGGTGCATTTATAGCAGTTAATTCATAACAAATCATTAGCTGTCTTCTTACTTCCCAGTATCTTTGGCTTTCCGTCGTTGTCTTTAGAGCTGGACACCGAATCATGTGGGTCTTCTTCATTTCCTCCTGTAGGTTACATAGAGGGCATGTGGGCTGAGTGTATACTCCCAATTTGTGAAGATATTTTACCAGTGTATACTCCCAATCTTTGAAGGTGTTTTGCCAGGCAATCCGTCCGGTACGTAGTCTAAACTCAGCAACGGCTTCGATTCTTGGCCAAAGTCTAAACTCAGCAACGACTTCGATTCTTGGCCAGTCGGGTACGTCGGAGAGTGCCACTGCCCAATGTTTCTCCCCCAGTCGGCTATGTCGGAGAGTGCCACTGTTTCTCCTTTGTTCGAGCTTTAATCTGCACCTTGAGGTCTGGAATTCTCTCCTGATTAAGGTCTTTTGTGGAAAGACATCGGCCGGGCCATGCATTGCAAAATTGTTGTCCCCTTCTTAGCGAGTGTGTCAGAATTGCACACTCGTTGTCCCCTTCTTAGCAAGTGTGTCAACTTGCAAAATCACACATCGGTCTCTCCTGATTAAGGCCTTCATTGTGTGGAAAGACATCGGCCGGTCCATGCATTGGAAAATCGTTGTCCCCTTCTTAGCAAGTGTGTCAGCAAGCTCATTGCCTTTAATGCCACAGTAACCAGGAATTCATTGTAGGATCACTGTTTTTTTCTCTCTCAGCAGCTGGTGGAGTTTTCTACATTCCTTTATCTCAACTGTTTTGGGTGGCTCTCTGTTTCCAATTGAGTCTATTGCTGACTGTGAGTCCGAAAGTATCACCGCTTTGGTGAATGTCGTATCCAGGCAACATAATTGGCATAGTGCTATCCTAATGGCCTCTATTTCTCCTTCAAAAGCGGATCTATTATGTCCCGCTGCTGCGTAGAAAGAGAAGAGTTCAGAATAGACACCTGCACCAACGTTTGCTTGGTTTTCTATGTATGACCCATCAGTGAAGACTTGGAGCCATTGATCTGCAGGATAGTTGACAGTGATTGTCTCAATGGCCAGTGAGCGCATTTGCTCTATAGGGGTGCTTGAGTTCCTGAAGAAGTCGAGCAGTTGGATTCAACATACTACATCAGTGTCTGCTAATGGGTTCATGGGGAGAGAGAGGCTTTTTGGTTTGTCATCGATTTGTAATTCTTTCTTCAGTTCTATGGCTTTCTGTATTAGACCAGATTGCGTTTTCAGATGTCTTGGTCTATTCTTATAGGTGCTGAGGAACTTATCCATGGGAATGCGCAGTAGATTCTCATACAGGATCAAGGCCTTTTCTTTGATAAGGGAACCTATTGTGGTGTTTCCTGTAACTAGGAGCATTGCATCAACGGGTGTTGATTTTATCCCTCCAGTAATTAGTCGTAATGCTTGGTTGTGTGCCTTCTCGAGTGGTTTGAGAGTCACCTCTGTGGCTGTAATGAGTGGCTCACAGCAATACAACATTATTGGCTGAATAAACATCTTGTAAGTGGTGTTGAGAGTTGAGCGTGCACAGCCCCATACGCTACCAGCAAGACGCTTCAGTACATTCAGTCTATTGGAGATTCGTTCTGCTATTTTAGCAATGTGACTTTTCCACGTTAGATTTGTGTCAAAAGTCATTCCGAGATAAGTGAACTCATTGGTTTTTTCTAGGGTAGTATCGTTGTACCTTAGAAGAGGGTTTATGCTGTGATGGGCCAAAGAAAATGTTTGGAATGCAGTTTTTGCAGTGTTGATTACCATTCCATTGTTGTCGCACCAGTTTGCTAGTAGTTTAAGTGCACAATTTAGGGCACTTTCTGTTCTCTCCTGAGCGTTTTTCTTAGGGGCGGAATACCAAAGAACAAGATCATCTGCATAAAGTAAGCATTTGATGTCCGTGACTGTTTGTACTAATTCGGCTATGTCACTGATGAAGATATTGAAAAGAGTGCAGCTTGTGACAGCTCCCTGTGGAAGACCTGTTTGTAAAAGATTGGATTTTGATAAAGCATTTTCATATCTGACTTTACATGATCTTTGTCCAATGAATGCTTTTATCTAGTTTAGCATGCTTTGTTTAATACCAATCTTTGTCAATTTTAGAATTAGCTTCTCTTTCCATACTAAGTCATATGCTGATTTGAAATCGACGAAAACAGCCGTAAGGGTATTTCTTGCATCATGGGCATCTTTGATGTGTTGGGAGAAAGTGGCTACTTATTGGTTCATTGATCTTTGCGGCCTAAAACCTGCTTGCTCACTCCTTAGAATACTGTTGGTCTCAAGGAACCAGGTCAGCCTCCTGTTAACCATTCTTTCCATACAGTGTGCCTCCTGTTAACCATTCTTTCCATAAATTTAGCCAGCACGCTTGTGGGAAGACAGGCCTATAGTTGTCAAAGTTGCTAGGGTATTTGCCGTCTTTGCCAGTACTGGTATTACTATGGCAACTCTACATTGGTCAGGTACGAGACTGGTCTCCCAGATTTTTTTGAAAAGCGTCAGCATGGTTTTTTTGGCTTTTGTCCCATTCTAATTAGAAATCCCGGATGAATACCGTCTTCGCCAGGAGACTTCTTGCACTTGAGCTGTTTTATCGCAGCATTAAGTTCGCAAGGTTTGAATGGTTCAGTAAGTACATTATTTGGTGTTATGTTCAGGATTACATTATTTGGTGTTGCTATGTTTTCCTTAATTTCGCCAAACTGTCTTACTTGTAGCTTTAAATCTCTTGAAGATTTTTAAAAGGGTTTTTCTTTTGCTTGTGGGAATACACTGACAAAAGGGTTTTTCTTTTGCTTGTGGGAATAGAACCTAATGTAGTTAGCTATTTCGGTGTCGGCGGTAAGCAATTTGAAGTTAGCTATTTCGGAGTCGGTGGTTAACAATTTGCTGTTTAAGCGTATTGGTTCTTTCTTGGGTC
>UZAE01000433.1:0-23565 GCA_900617975.1 Rodentolepis nana | reverse complement strand
TGTACATTTAGTCGCACAAAAATTTTTCCGCATCAGTATTTAAAAAGGGGTGTGCGATAGACTTACCTCCACGTGGTGCACCCTGGGCAACGTATACTCATACGGCAAAAAAGTCTATCAACCGGCAGTTGACTTCGGACTTCAGACTACCATGACCCCATTGCATTTCATATTCGAATAATTCCACAGTATTCACCTCACCTTTTTCTACCTTTGTGTCTGTCTGTCTCTTTTACGTCTGTGAATCATTATTCTTCCTCCTCTCGACTTTTTACCACTTGGATGTTCATCTTCCTTTCTGTGAAGCCCGAAGTCAACTAAAGGGCTAATGATACCTATCATAACGCCTGCCATTTGAAATAAATTTAAAAAAATTAATTCTTTTCAAAACCCTCTAGGTCAAATAAAGTTATTCTAATTAATAATGTTGAAATATCTTTAGCAATAGCTTTAAAAAGAATGGGAGAAAACTGACATAAAAATTACCTGAACTTTAGTTTGGAAAAATAATTTAACGCTCTTTCAAATCTATATAAGGTGAAATGCATAAAATCGAATGTTACGTTGTCAGGAAAAATATACATAGTAATTGACATCCCTACGCTTTTTACACTTGACACCTCTATGGTGGATAGGTGGGGGGTGGGGGGCGTAAACTAAATGAACCACTAGTGATCTTGGTGATTACTCGTCAGTTTTTCGTCGCTTTAACTCAGCCTTCTAACTCCCTCACCCCGTTTTGAGTATACCACACATCTCTTTACCTATCTCCATCACCTTGAACTTTACTCAAAGTTCTAATTTTGCCCTAAGGAGGGAGGGGGGGAAGGGGAAGGGTTGAAGCCTCGGGCCCTTTCCCTCCAAGCATAGATGTTCTGATACTAGGCCCCCATCCCCTCCCCCCCCCCCTCCACCATATAGTGGGTGGTAGAACAGTCCAATAACAGTTTAGTAGGCGTTATTTATACTGCACTAGTTTCTCGTAAAGTGTACTTCTAATCGCAATAAAATCTCATTAAGCGGAAAGGAAGTTAGTAACGGTACCACGGCAAATTCTAATTACCTTAGTGAATGGAAGATTATATGTTAATCCCAGTAAAATGTGGGCTTAAGATTGAGAAAAGTGAAATTATTCGCTTATCAGTGGTTATTAGTAAAGACTTCAGTTGGATGAAAGCAAATTTATCTGCCCTAAATGTGCCAAAAGTTCTAAACATTGTTCGGTCTTCATTCTGCATAGGTAAGAGCATCAACCATTGGGAGCATATGCAATTAGAAATTTATGATTACATTCAGTATTAAATGGGCTAGGATGGATTAGTAGTTTAGACAATTATATTCAAGTAGACAATTTCCATTACAGCACTTAAATCAACAATATTTCAAACTAATCTCCAGCCACTCACTATTCTCCTCAACTTTCAAGTTTCTCTTCCTCTACCAGCCCTCCCCCCCCCCCCCCCCCCCCCCCCCCCCCAACTCCCACACTTATCCTCGATGCGAAATTTTGTTCAATTCACTACGCTTGATAGATTTCTTGGACTCTCTTTTGGAGAGTCAAATGTCATGAACCCCTAATACGAAATACAAATCACGAATAAGCATATATCAGTTGCTTTTAATCAATAAACGCATTATTAACTCAAGTATACTGATTCTGGCTTTCACGCAAAAGGGAAAATTAATGGGGGGGGGATCTGAGGTACTCCCATAGGAAGATATTAGGAAATTGAGGAAACTATTTCGAAAGTCGAAACAGACAATAATGAATAGGAGTCACTTGTTTGAATCACCAAGTTCGGTAATAATGAAATCCAAAGGTCTTGAAGCTCAATTAAATAGATATTCTTGGCTGAAAATGTATACAAGTAAACGATTCAGTTGGAGATTAGTTTACATTGTGCTCAACTCCAAATTCTAATGTAAGTAGGCTACTTCCACCAATTCTCTCGGATGGAGAAACAACATCCTAATGAGACGTGCGAGTTCTGCCCCTCCTTTAACCAGAGTGATTGACGACTATGCACCGATGGGCATCACACCCGAGACCACGGTTTAGACCATGAGTAAGTAAAGCAGTGTTTCATCGATGTTCTGTTGAATGGACTGGCGTACCGGAAGCTGAAACTTCATGAAATTATAATTTGGATTGTTTAGCTATGAGCGGCATGCTATTACATACAAACTATTTGGAAGATTTGTTCATAACCAAATGACGGTAGAGAAAAACTAAAGAGATACTAATTATTTTGTCACATTTGCTACTTTAGAATCATCCAAATATGATCCATTAAGTATCTTGACTCATTTTGATTTACTCAAATCAGGGAAAAATCAAAGAATAATTTACTCAATTCGGCCAATTTCACTACCATAAATCATATTTACATGAACTTTCAAATAAAATATTCGAAATATAACCTAAAATCAATGTTCTTTCTATGATGAACACATACTTCTACGCCTTTGATGAAGCCGAAAAACATTTTTCTGCCAAGTACACAACATTTTTTCAAGGAAATTTAATTTCTATTCGAATTTAATCACTTCTAAGTGATGTTTATGTATGTATGTTTAAGTATTTTTATTTCAAAAGATATTGAAAGCGCCTTGTTTCTTACCTTTACAGTGAACTGCGATTACCCCTGAAGCATTTTCACAGATTTCCAGAAATTGTCGAGTGATTGATTTCGATGGAACTGATCCGTCGGGGAAGATGAGATCATGATGAGAGATTCCAGCTCGAGTAAACTTTGATGAGTCATACATCTTTTGATTCAATCGTATCACGTTAGTAACATTGTGTTTCTTAAAGTAGGGGAGATAGAACTCAGGTGAGTGCATCGGGTAGCCTAAAATGGTACACATATTACTTATATACTCAACGAGTAGAGCATACTAAGATGGGAGAACTCGGTCCTACCGTTATCAATCATCGTCCTAGCATGTGGTCCACAGAAAGCGATGAACCTCTTCGGCACAATCCAACTCAGGTCTCCATTTTCAACTTTCTGCAAAAGCGCATAACAAGAGAGATTAGTCCTCTCCATTCAACAAAAATGACTACATGATTCAAACAACAAAACACCCAACCCCACCTCATTGTACTCATAGTCCTCGAGATCAAAGTTATCGAAATCAAGAAATCCCAACCGAACAGCCTGAAAAGTGAAAATATATAAATAAATAAATAAATAGAATATGTCACTCTATTTTAGCAAAAGAAAATGTTTGTTTTGAGACTGAAGAAAGCACACTTTTCGCATCACATTTAGTTGCGATGTTGTACGTCACTGTCAGACGAAAAGGAGCTTTCATAATAAGGTTACATGATTTTTAGCTTGAAGAAAAGGAAAGCATTTAACACAATTAAACATAAAAGATAATAGAACAAGAATAACGTTCGTTTAATCCTGTGACAGCGAATCAGACTTCGCCATTTAGTAATAATTAATCAGCAGACTAGAAACAGTGTGATATTCTATCATTGAAATAAAAGGTACATTTTATTGTAGTAAATGCTATTTTCTTATTTACTTTCATTTGGTACTATTGGTGCGCAAATTTCCACACAAAGATACGCGCTTGAGTAAGAGAGAAAAAAGAAAAGTTGTGAAAGAAAGAAGGAAAATGGCAATTTTAATTAATTTTTCTCGCCTTTTCCCTCCTTCACATGACTAATCAGTGATATAACTTTCTTGTCTAACCCTTTCACAGTTCAAAGGGGAAGGTAGCCAAACAGAGGGGGGGGGGAGGGATAGATAATGAAATCGATGAAGTGTAGAAAGGTTTTGCTTCACTTAAAGTCACTCTTCATCCTACCTTCACAGTGTGGATCTAATTCATTGTCATGTGTGTTTTAATGCTCTAAGTGCAAAATTCCAGGAAATGACCTCTATTTTACCGTAATTAATTGAGTAAACTGCAAGGTGGGTTGAATTAACATTTTCTTATAGCCAAGATATTAACTGTTTTAGCCTAATACTAATCTACAACTTGAAGATTTAAAGAGCCATTTCTTTTACTTTTATGGAACAATGCATTTTACAAGATCGCATAGTGTTGTCTTAACGACAAAAGGCAAGAGTCTGTAATTCTGTGAATTTAAGCATTTTAAACTGCTTCCTAATGTCGAAATTTACCAAGTAATTGCTTTAAACTAATTCAATTGGATTTAAATATACTGAAATGCAAAAAAAACGTTGATCTCCTCTGCGATTAATGATAACTCAATTGGTTCTTCAGACGCTTTGGTCAGTTGTTGATAATTTTGCAATGCTAAAACATAAAATCTTTTCTCAAAGTAGTGAGCTTTATTTATTTCAATATGGCGCCAAATCCTCTCACACTTCATCACGACCATGCCAATTTACAAACCAAACAATGATTCAACTAAAAAATAAGCCACAGGCATCATGAATATGAACATTCAAGCGATCCCAAAGGGTGATCATAAAAATTGATTTTTAAAATATGAACCTATGAAATGTGTACAATCGATTGTAATGAACCAATGAAATAATAATCAGTAGTTATCACTACTACCAACACAATTCCCCTTCTAATGAAATCCTATTAAATTATCTTAATTTCACACGATTTTATGGGGCTTATCGGCGATAAAAATATTAACACTTTACTAATAAAATAGCTAATTATTAAGTTGATATAAATAGTTTAATTGCACTTATCTGGGTGTCTTTTTATTTAGTTCAGAGTTTCTCGTAATCACGTTTAAGCACCAATTTTTCTCTATATCAAAAAAAACTGTAACAACCTATCACTTAAAACAATAATTTCATTTCTATAATTTAAACTTATTAATTAATAACTAAATACAGACACTATTATGGCCATAAAACAACGAGGAAAACACAAGATATGGTAATTAAGTAACTGGAATATTTTTTGTGGGAATTAAGGGATAAGAAACTACTATTTCGCATTTAAAATAAAAATTGTTCTATATTTGTTGTATAGTCTTATTCGGTGGGAAATTAATCGTTTTCAACCCCGCATAACACCTCTTTTAATTGCGAAACCATGCTCAGAAGAGTTTCACGACCATGAATCGACGAAGAAAATCTCGTTTTTGAGCAGCTGCGATACATCGATATCGTTTCTTTTTTCATTGAAATTTCTTTTAAACCACCTTATACAAGTAAGAGCTTGAAGGAATGAGCATACTATGTCATAACTCAGTGAAATTTTAGAAAAAAAGTAACAAGCGTTAAGGACTCTTTTGACATGATTGGTGTATTGTAGTTTTTTCTCATAGTCTGTTGAGTTAAAACACCAAGGAAATTCCCTTAAAATAGAGACAATTTCATGCAAATACACTCTGGAAGATAAATCAGCCTTCTATGCTATTTAATAGAGATTTCCATTCCAAAAACAAGTAAATAAACTCCATTTAAGTGGGTTTCTTCGTACTTAAAGGTCCTGCCAAAACCGTTGGCAAAAAAATGTATACTTTTAATTCGCACTGTGACTGCTAATCGATGAATTTTTTGCGTTCCCAAACACACAAAAGGCTGCCAAGTTAAATATTTCAGCTCCCCTAAAGGTGAAGGTGATTAAACCGTAATACATTAGAGCCTTGGCATTTAAAGCAATCTATTTCCACTTTCGAGAGGAGGCGTATCCTAGTTGAAGATGGAAAAGTGCTTTCGAAAATATCGACGCGTAACCAACACTACTAGCTACCCGTGTGAAGCGAGGGGGGGGGGGGAATACTTTATGAATAAAAGAAGTATGAAATACCTTCTGCACAGCTCGAAGACAATCCGGCAGATTGAGATCATAATATGAGGGTCCTGAGCTTGCGTCTCTGAATAAGATAAAGAAACACAAAATTACTAACTTTAAACGATTTTGAAGATAATCTTCGAAGCTATAGCTTCATAGCGAGACGTAATACACAATTTCCGAGAGTTTTATATCATACTAAATTAACAGCAATGCCTATTAAACTGTGCCCCAGTCATTACAGCCGACCATTTTCTATCTGATTAATAACTAGGCAGTAAAATGCAAAGTTATTGTGTACTAGAAAGGGGGGGAGGGGGAGAGGGGTTTGAGGCCCATAGATGGCTTATTTATGCTGGTCACAGAAATCCAAGGCTGCGTTGACAAGTACTAAATCAAAGAGAAAGCATTTTTAACCCTGCCCACATAATTTTAAACCTAAAAATTGCTACTGTGAATGTTAAAATTACCATCTAACTAGAGTCCACTTAGTATTATATAAAAGATGGAGTTTAGATTTAATTAGAAAACGTAGTCATACATCAAAGAAACGGATAACAGTACTTGCGGCTTATTTAATTGCTTTCAGACACTCGCCATAGCAGAACTTGTGTATTTGAGTTTTATCTTTCAATACTGGGGTGTGCGATAGACTTACCTCCCACAGTAAGTCATATTTGACCCATTCCACAGTACTCACCTCACCTTTCATCTACCTTTGTGTCTGTCTCTTTTACATCTTTAAAACACTTTTCTGTTCCCACCCCCCTCTCGACTTTTCTCGATTTGATATTCCTCTCCCTCCGTGAAGCCTGAAGTCAACTAAAGGGTTAATAATAACTATCATAAAGCCTGCCATTTGATATAAATATTTCAATACTTGACTGCCTGGGAAGGTGCGTTAGTAAGAGTCCTTAATCATCGCCTTTTACTTCATTTTCCAACTTCGTAGTGACTTGAATACGTTTATAGATAGTGAAACTTCTGGATATATACGCATGGGGTGTAACTTATCAATCTCTTTATACGTCCATGTTATTTCTAACTTCCACTTTGCCAAAAATTAAACAAACTTTTGTGCTCTATTTACAAAAAACTGATTTGATAAAGGAAAATTGCCTCGCATTAGGCAAAAAATCCACGACCCCAGAAAATTGGATCACTTTAAGTTTGTTTCGTTAGCTTCAGCACTTTTTTTAAACTCACACCACAACGGAGAAAAAATACACACTGAGTAATCATGTTGTCTGTTTATTATTTAACCAAAATGTAGAGGACAACTAGAAATGGAATTTTTTTAGAAAATGGGAAAATAGGTTTGTTGGCAGTTTTTGTTGAGCAAATGTTTCTAGTTCGCGCAAAAGAAGCATGGATCCTCCTCGTCAAGAAGGACCAGAATGTGATATGACCTTCAAAATGACATTGAAGTAGTTTGGCACAATTGTTGTTGTGGTGAGTATTTTGCTGAATTTCAGATCACCTGAACAATAATTTGTCCCAATTTGAAGTTTCCCAAACAAGCACTTCTTAAAACCAACTCAAAATTATTTTCAAGTGACCAAAAAATGCCTCAAGTGCCGCGTGATTAAAATTTCTTCGGATGAAGGAAGTCCCATTAGAATTGGAATTCACCACTTTCAATCTCTCCTACCTTAAGTAAATATTTGTTTTAATTTTAGAGCCTATGCATATCCTTATAAAATAACTCGAATTGACTATTAAAAGTCTTCGAAGATACTAATATGCGCTTAATTTATATATTGACCTGTTTTCAATGGATTTCAAACATGCTTATGTTATTCGATATTATAGAAGCAATAGCGTAAGAGGAAGCCATTTCGAATTCAAATATCAACTTCTTCATAATCAGCATCTATTGCCATTTCTACATCGGAGAAATATTTAAAGAAAACGATTTATCAAAGTAAAAGGATCAAAAATAAACAATAAGTAGTCTTTTGCTCATTGTACTCCACTAAAACGGCAAAATGGGCTGTGTTCTTGAATATTGGAAACCACTATATTCAAACCAAATGCCAATCACATTGTACACATTTAAATGCACCACCAAAAGCAAAAACAAACAAACAAGTAATTATACTAGATAGTCCATGTGTGTTTACAAATATTTTGCCTAAGTACTTTAATCTAGCCCCTTTCCTCCCTCCCTACCCCCTCACCCCTCCCCTCCTACCTTTCTTTAAATAACTCCTAGGGAAATGGTAAAGTGGGTAAATTCGAAGCACGTTGGAGGAAAATGCCCATCTTTTGGGTGAGATAATGAGAAGATCACATTTCGATAACCCCCCCCCCGTTTGCCCACCTTTGAGTTCAATTGGCCTCAGCGACAAATGAGCGAGCGCCAGCTGATAACAATTTAGCAGACTTTGTAGAGTCTCATTACCACTCTATCTACGTATTGTTACTCTATTTCATGGCAGGAGAATGAAGCCCATTAACAATTATCTGGTACTTTGGGGGAAGAGAAAGCAGTTAGCAAAAAAAACGAAAAAAAGAACTCTAAATGCGAGGCGTAAACATTCAAAAGTCAAATAGTAACTTTAAAATAGAGAACGTGTGAGGTTTGCATAATATTTGAAGGCAAAAGAAGCATACACAATGTTTACACTAACTTTAACGAAGTGGTTCGTACTTAAGTGAATACTCCATTTACCAAATGACTAAACCAGTATACTTTTAGTTGGAAACAATAGAAGCAACAAAATCTTAATTAGCACAAACAGTGCCTCTAGGAAAATTTATTCATTCAAAGCTAATTAATCCAAATTGACTTCACTTAACACACACCTAATCTACATCAGACGAGAATGCGGCTGTTCAAATTTCAAAGGGCAACAATAGCATCTGTGAATATAGAAATAGTGGCATATGATGAATCGACATATCCATCTCAGATTCATAAGTGCCTTAACGAGAATATTTAAGAACATATAGAGCGTGGTCATTCATAATACAAACATTGAATTACAACTCATATGATAATATGGGTCGAAAACTCAGTGAAGTACACCTGAAAGGCAAGTCCGAATGAGTGAATTTCATTTTAGGAAATAATGCCAACTTATTCATGGATAAAATTCTTAAGGGATGATTTAATTTGGTGAAAGAAAATCAAATCTTCATAATGGATGAATAATGAAACGGAGAACTCCTCTTTTCGAAACTAGTTGTCTAAGATAATCGAAATTGACTTTATTCTGGATTCAATATATATATATGCTTGAGCATGACATAGCATTAAAAAACAACCGAAATGTAAACTAATTACTGGCTAATAATGCCGAAATCAATAAAATTATTTGAGAAAACAGAGTGGCACTTTCTCAACCGATGAAGGAAAAGTGCATGAACATACCTTAGCCTCAGAATTCCCTACTTATTTTAATGATTGTCATTAATGATGTCAGAATTAACAAGGCAAAAAATACAACAGTCAATTTGCCTTCTAGAAAATTGTCAAAAATGATTTAAGTTCCCTGATAAAATATTTGAGATCAAAATGTTTCGATAGTGAAACATAGTTAACTAAAAAAATATAATGAAGAAAAGTGTATATTTCGTAGTAAAATGAGAAATCAATGTTAATTAGATGTAATAACTCCCAAGTGGCACATATATCTTAGGTAAGATTACTAATTAGATTTCTTACAAGATAACCAATGGGAGTTTGATGTGATTATTTAGCGAAAAAAGATGATAGAGTAGAAAAAAAGTGGATAAAAGTCAAAATTATGTTGATTAAAAAAATTAATTACCTAAAAGGAATAAAGGTTCTGAACTTTTCCATAAGGAGATTTTTGTAAGCTTCTTCAGCTGTTCGATTAAGGTAAATAATCTGATAGCATCCAACAAGAAAGGCAGCATTGGTGCGTTTGATCATATTAGAGGAAGTGCAATGTACAATTTTATAGTTTGAAAGAGAAGACGCCTTCAGTTTCTTAGTCAACTTTCGGCAATATCGATATAATTGAGCAAGATTAAAAGGTCCGAAGTCATCATAAAATCTACAATGAGTTAGGCACATTAGGCAAATTAACACTTACTTTTCATAAATTAGAACATCATCAATGGAGAATACATGAACACTCAAGGAGGACGATGGGATTCCGTTACTTATAGCAAAATAAAATCTATCTATTTGAAAGATAAAAACATTGAATTAAGAAGAACATTACTACGAAATGATAAAATGGCAAAGGAAAAATGTATGCAGCATAAAAAAAGTACTTGATAAAAAACAATCAGAAATATATTACGGTTAAAAGTAGCGATATCCTACTAAATTAAATACAGAATTAAATAATAATTTAATCAATTATAAATCTAAATATACATTTCATAAATAGTCGTGTAATCTGCAAAGACATAAATCAAATATTTTACCTTTTATTATGCATGTTAGGCCCTCGAAAATGCCCAGCCCATGATCGTTTACCCTGTCTTTACTTTTCATCCCATTCGAGAAAAAGTGAAATATGGGTAAAAGGGTTAAATGCTACTAGACAACGTTGCTATTAGATACCAAGGTTATTTTGTTAAAATAGATATGTTTTAGTTTTTCCATCAACTTCCTTAAATTGTACAATATTCGGCGACAAAGAAAATGTATGAAAATATTTGATTTACTTTATCACATTTTTAATAAATTCGATGTCATAGAACAAATAATTTACTAAGAGAATTTAAATTATCCCTAATAAAACTGATTATTTTAAATAAAAAATACTTTTCTGCATCGAATTTGATTTATAAACGGTATAATTTAACAAAGAATTTTTTTCTCGCATATGATTCATAGACAGTATGTCAAACTTTTATTATGGTCCAAATTTATTTCAATCTTGATCGAAATAGAGCCGTTTTGAGGATTTCTTTTCATTTTAGAACAACAGGCATAAATAGTCATTTGGATGACTTTTGATTTATTGGGTAAAAGAAAGCGATAATTTTATCATGTTAAGTTTTATATTATTTAAATTGCTGATTAATCGCTTGTATCCTGGTGCGCCTTAACCTTTAGTTTAGTTAATAGTTCGGCGAAATATCGCCATAAATTCATTGTTATTACTTTCTATGAAGCTTATGAACTGAAATTTTTTAATGATTTTCGATATACTTGCTTTTTTCATCAATCATTCACCCAATGCAACCTGTCTTGTACATATTAACAGTGCTTATATATTAAGTTACCATTCATAACAAAAATCCTGCAGAAATGTAGCTGAGACTATTCTTAGCTTACATTTGTTGAGGAAATATATAGTAATTATTTACTTCTATTTAATATATAAATATAAAAGACTGTTTTAGGTGTTTCTATTAGTTGTGATGACTTAATAGAATAATCATATAAAATAGATAAAGGAACAGCATGAAGCATAATTTCACTATCTTTAGTCAAATAAAATTTCAATAAACATGAATGGCTTTTTGCCATACACATACTTTTGGAAATGAATTTTCAATTGGCAGTGGAGTCTACATTTTGGATTGGAGTTCAATGACGGAAAATAGTTTTAAGTAAATAACTCAAAATTTCATCAATTTTGTTATTTCAAAATTTGCTAACTTTAGGAAATAAATATTTAGTCACATTTTTATGGTCACGCAAAGAAAGTTGGAATGATCGAAATCTAACCTTCCTATCGACCACCTAAAATTTAGTATGCACAATAACCTCAATGTAGTATACGAGATTTATCACCAAAATATGAATTAGACAGCTAAATAGTAGAATAATTAGTGCTTTTATATTACAACTATAAGAGTGTGTTTTTATATAATTTAAACAGGCCTATTTAAACTGCTGAATACTCAGTGATCGAATTCAAAATATTTCAGCTAAAACTTCGTTTATGAAGTTTACTAAATTGTGCCATTTGTATTTATTTCTAAATATATCTTTGACTCTTGCATCATGCGCCACTAAATATTTCAAGTCGATATGCGATAAATAATTCTAAAATTTTATCGAAATATTTTACCCACGTTAGAAGCAAAATTAAATTTTCTCTACTAAATATTCAAATTTGCTCCAAAAGAATAAAAAGGCTTTATTTTTTGGCGACTTCAAAAATGTAGTTCGATATTTGTAAATCAGAACACTATCAAAAATGTATTTTCTAAAAAAGCGTTCTTTATTTCCACTTTATAGATCACTCGGATTAAAATACAATAAATGAAAACATTTTATTTAGACAATTTAAATTATTAAATAGTATATTGTTTTAAATTGCACTCTATCCACCAGACCTATTGAGTTACGGGGTTTATCTTGCACGATATGGATACGGTAGTTTTTATTTTCTCAGTTTTTGAATTTCGTAGACCGGAATTCCGACTCGCTTTCACAAAAAAAAAGTTACTCACCAATTTAGGAAGTCAAAATTCGCTGCTAGTCAAGCTGCGAAATTAACATCTGTGAACCCAGAGCGAGCAGGGTATGTGCCTATACTTATGATTTGACATTAACAGTTATATCGAAAAAGATTGTGAAGATGAAGTCATCACGCAAGATATTATTCGCCAGAATGTGGATTTAGGTTCGGCTTCTAAGGTAATTTTTAGCATCTTCATCCATCTTTTAGCAATTCGACCTCAAATCTAAATCTGGACCCTACAGCCTTGATTACTCCCTAAATGGTAGATTTCTTGCTCTTTGTGGCAAACGAGGCCATGTTGCTGCATTTGACTGGCTTTCAAAAAAGCTCCTTTTTGAAACAAATGTCAATGAGGAATGCCGTGATATTAAGTACCTTAAGTTTTCAAGAGGTTACATATTTTTCTAGATTTCTTCATCAGGAAACAATGGTTGCCGTTGCTCAGAAGAACTATACCTACATATACGACAATCAAGGCATTGAAATGCATTGTCTTAAACGTCTTGCTGGAATCCGAAGACTTGAGTTCTTGCCCTATCATTTCTTACTGGTTGCAATGGCAGATAATGGCTTTCTATACTATTTGGACGCTTCTGTAGGTGAAATCGTTGCTTCTTATCCCACTCATCGCGGTTCCTTGAATGTGACCTGTCAAAATCCTTCTAATGCGTCTATTCTGACTGGCCATACTACTGGTTGCGTGTCTGTTTGGATACCAACAGAGAAAAAACCCGTTATCAAAATGTTGTGTCATAATTCTGGTGTTAAGTCTATTGCTGTTAATCGCACTGGACAGTAAGTAGTATTTTTAGTTATTTAACACTATCTTGTCTCTCCTTATTATGATTTCTTTTTTCTACGTAGATATTTGGCAACGTGTGGGCTGGATAGATATCTAAAGATTTGGGATTTAAGATCAACTCAGGAGTGTCTTTCTAATATTGTCCTTCCTACACCAGCTATTACAATGGGGTACAGTCAAACCGGAATCTTGGCATTGGGATCATCGACAACTGTTCAGGTTTGTTAGAAATCTAAACTTTATTTCATGCATCATCATAAGCCATGGTCTTTTATTAGAAAATGTTTTAACAATCATCTTTATGTGTTGCTTGTGCTTCCTCGCTTTAATCGCAATTATAACAAACTTATATGAAACTGTCTTCTAAAACAGTCCATCCTCTGATTGATAAAATCTTTTCAACCTGTCCAATATGGCTGTTTACAAAATTAGCTTTTGTGGTATAAGATGCTTGTATTATTTTTCCTTGGTCAGCTTCATGAATTTACTTCAGTTTAAGCTCGTGTCAAACGTAAAAGTTGAGCTGAAAGGTTTTGTTTCACTTTTATTCGATAGATGTTAAATTTGGAAGCTTCGATTCCGATAAATTGTTAATTTCAATGAATCCCTGTTCTGTAGGTCTTGGCCTGACTTATCTAGGGGCTATTGGTTTAACATTGAGTTAACTCTAAAATAATTGAGCTGTAGGTTCCACCGAATGATAACTATCCGAAAACGAATCTATTTCCTGTTTTCTTTCATATATTTCATGAACTGTGCATTTTATGTGGCCGGGTTGTTGTTTGCATGTCATAGGTAAATAACTTAGGAACTATATTCCTCTTTGATTTTGGATATGGAGTCACTCTTGATCACACGTATTTGTTTCGGTGACGAAATGGTCAAATATATATTTGAATTAGGACACGTTTAATTATCAATTCTAATCGATCCGTATCTATTGATTTCGGTAGACAACCTCATTAATAATTCCGTTCAACGAAAGAGGGCAGAATATGAGCTTCTCATAAGAGCATCTCCTGAATACTTACCCTGTACCCCAGTGTTTCAAGTGCTTAACTTACTGGATTTAGGGAGTTTGTAATAGTTTATGTAGATATTATTCTTCTTAACCACACTGTTACAGTCTATTTGTTTCTTCAGATTCTCAAAGATCCGTTCTCATTGGGTGAATCGACAGTCGAGGACCTCTCGGAAATTGCACCAAGCGTACACCGACGTGTTTTCCGCAAGGCCTACCTCACACACAACTTACTTAGACCAGTCCACTGCGTCTCTTTCGCTCCATTTGAGGATGTATTGGGGGTTGGAACTGCAGGTGGCTTCTCCTCCCTCCTTTGTCCTGGCGCTGGCGAGCCAAACTTCGATGCTCTTGAAGACAATCCCTTTGCCACCGTGCGTTACCGTCAGGAGCGCGAAGTCAGACGTCTCTTAGATAAGGTATGTATTACTTTGGTTTTTGTGTTGTGTCTGCCATATTAGGAGTTATCGTCATACATCAAATGGCTGGAATAGGCGGTGATTGATTTATTTTAAGTGTCTGTGGATCGTACCTTGTAATCATAATATGCTTCAATGGATCGTCTTGGCTATATGACTAATTGTTGGTCGTTCTCTTTTCTGCATCCGATTGTGTTATCTACAATCCCATAATCCAAGTGGGTTGAAGGAAAATTCAAGTTATTGTTGCCACATCGAAAATCTCTTATAGTTTAAGTCAAATTATGTACAATATGATGTATATCGTACTAATTTAAATTAGCTGTTTTAGGGTTATTTCCTATTTCAATAATAATGGGAATAAAATAAAATAATAACTTTGTCAATTGGAAATATTTATTCATAAGCGTATTTGCAGTTTTATTCCGCTTAATATCTCTCTGAGTTTGCTATTGGTTCTGTCACCAGTTAACTTTTGAGTTACACTTCCCTTTCTAAATCTAGTTTCAATTCGAAACGCGTTTATATTTTCTTATTACAATTTTGCGATTATAAGATTTGTGCCGGCAAATTCGGATGTCTCATCATTCTATATATCGAGAAATAATGGCTTAACTGCTATAATTTGAAACGCCATGATTCTTGATTAGATTTGATTGAAGGCAATATTTTCGTTCATTTTTTAGATCCCTTACACAATGATCTCTGTAGACTCGATGTTGAATAAGGTTCGAAGGGAGGATATCGTGGATGAATGGGAAAGGAAAAAGGCAGCTCTGGTAAATTTATTTATTTGATCGTAATTCCACTTTTATTACCATTCACTTTGCTCATTTGTGTGCTTAGATGGGGGAGATTCCAGCAGTTCCAATGCCTAAGGTTAATCGCAACAAGAAAAAGGGTCGTTCAAAGGCAGGAAAGATTGAGAAGAGGAAACAAGTTACCAGGTTCAATCGAAAGATGTTTGAAGTCTCCAATTTGATGAGAGCAAAAATTGAAAAAGCGAATAAGTTGAAGCCAATCGAGAAGATGCAAGAGGAGGGTAAAGGGCATCTACCCAGTGACGCGCTGGTTGTCAGACAGAGATCGAAGAAATTAACAAAGTCTGCCCTCGATGTTCTCATCCCTAGAAAGCCTCCGAACCCCCTCTAAATGTTTGTAATTTATATCGGATTTTGTGTAAATAAATTGACGATTCACATTTATTAACACCTGTTGGGGCTTATATATATTACTAGTTTTGCCCAGTCTGAAGTGGTGTTAGTATTCGTAGAATTCGAAATGTCCCAAAATAAGATGTGGAGTTTAGTTAGCTTTCCCTGATTTCGTCTTGTCTACTTGCGCGCATTTATGACGCAAAAGCTGTAAAGTCATTGGTCCAAATTTATTATGGATCTTATTAAGGTATTACTTGTCTTTATGAGATCCGTGCCACGGACATGGTGAATGACTTTACTTTTAATTTGGTTGTTAGGACTAAATTTAGCCTCATGGAATGGATTGCTTGTAACCTCAAAGTCGATGGGTCAGCTTTGTAATTTATTGAATTTAAAAATGGGTCACCTAGTGTGATCTTATTTAACCTTAAAGGCAGCGATCATTATGTTCGAAATTTGTGCAATCAAAGAAACGTGCACGTACCAAATTGGAAACAAACTATTGTCACGAAACGAGTTCAACAAAAAGCAATCATTAACATTATTTCTATGGAAACAATAGATAAAATTCTAACTTGTTTGTACTTTCGACATCTTCCTATGAATTTGCAAAAACACCATTATTTCCCAGAGTTGCATGTGAATTTGTACTTAAGATGAAATACGTCTGAAATATATTCGGTTTTGACAGGTAACTAAATAGATTGGAAAATTTTTTAAAGCGTCCTACAAAGAGATTTCCACTACCAAAATCATCATCGCTTGACATTCTTTTCATTGCCACTAAAAGCATGATGCGTGAATTATAACCATCTTGGGTATTTCCAGTGCAAAATATTTCGTTCAACATAAAACTGAGTTCAAAGGTCTGTGCATTATTTACTACCATCTAACACCAAGACTTCAAATTGTGTGTTTTAGAAAATCTAGTGTTTTGCCCATAAAAAAATTTGTGCAAATGTTTCTCAGGTATGTCATAGTTATATAATGAACTAGAAGTAAATGAATTATCGCTGTGTAAGAAAGTTCTTTAGCAATTTTAATTATAATTTGTATTTTTATGCCATTTTAGGTGCTTTTTTGTCCAAAGACTTGACATTATTCGCCAAAGAGTTTGTTTAAGTTAACCAAATTAAGTATCCCATTAATAACTCTCGGATCAATAAGGCTGTTTTGTGCTCTGTCTCTTTCGGTGCGATAAAAGATGTTATCGAGAAGTCGGGTTGAAGATGAAGAATCCGATAGAGAGCAGAGTGGTTATTCGAGTAATTATTTTTATTTATTTTCTTTTTTAATGTAAATTCCACGTCATTTTGATCGATAATTTTTAATCATATTATTTTCAGTAATAATATGTGAAATATATCCCGCTTTATTTCTTTATAGACGCTACAATAAAAGTTGGTCTAAATCACCAAGCTGTAATTCCGCCAATGGAATGTAAGAGTTCCAGGGATTCTCAGACTGAAGTTCTCTACTGGAAACCCCTTCCAATTTCTGAGAATGAGAAAATCGACACTTATGTTAATCACGCTTCGGAAACTTTTGGGTTTGATTCATAGCTTTATTTCTACTTTAAGTTTATTCCGATTTTATAAAAAAAGCTTTTTTTGTTTAAAGTTACTCCGAGGAGCAGGCTCTTGCATTATTGACATGGAAAAAGTTTGACTTCAATTCCGCTACTGAGGATCTAGAAAATTTCACGCCAATACGTCTAGAGTGGAGTTCAAATGAGCGCCGTATCTTCTTTGCTGCCATGGAATTCTATTGCAAAAATTTTCACAAGGTCAAGGCTTTGTTTCCACACCGTCCAGTCACTGAACTTGTTCTCTTTTACTATCTCAACAAACGCAATCAGCGGACTCTCTATGAGTTAACCCTTTTTGCTCCACAGTTTTCCGAATTGCATAATAGTGGATTTATTAATTGTTCTGCGCGTATACAAGACATTGAAGATGTAATATCCCTCTCTTCCCTTATTCAACCTAAAGAAAAATCGGTAAGTATACAAACTGCAAGGATTTTCCATTTAAAAGAATTTAATTTTTCTTTCGTTCGTTTTCTTAAGGCTCTCTTTGACCCTAACGACCCAGTTGAATGTGCAATAGCCAAATACTTGAATGCAGTAAAAGAAGGAGGTGAGATCAGCACCACCACAACTTCCAGTGAAAGTGGTGAAAGTGTGGCCAAAAACAGTGGAAATTCTCAGCCAGATGTCCCCACATCACGCCTTCGGTCTCGTACGAATCGGCCTTCTGCTACCGGTGATAATAACGATGATGATGAGCTCGGACCCCCGTCTCCCAGTAATTCAGACAGCGATGCTGTCCGCATTGATTATTTAGGCAGACTTGTGTATAAAAATGGCACTCCGGCTGGAACCACTGTTCGCACTCTTACTGCCAAGAAACAGGCTCGTGTAGAGGCTGATTTGGCAGCGATGGCAAAAGCAGCAAGGAAGGAGGTAAAACCATCGACTTTAGAAGGTGGAGAAGATTCGAACAAACGGGGAGGAAAACGGGGTTTCAATCCTCGAACGGGAATCGCTGAAACTCCAGCTCAAATTTCTGCTAATAAAGGAAGTCGTAAAAAGCTCCAACTTCTTCCTCATTCAGATCTCCTTTCCCCCAGCAAGAAAAAACGTATCGCAGTCTGCGTTCTAACCCCAGCAGATGCCACTCCCATGTTTGAATCTATTAATGATGCCCATTCTCACCAACAAGGTGAATTGGCAGCTAGTATAGAGTCGGCTGAGTCGACTCAAGATGACTTGGCTACACTAGTTTCAATGTCTTCTCCTCTTGAAGCAGAGATAGATTTGTTTGGTGGAGACGATGCCCCTACTGAATCGGTTCGTTTTTTGTTTTGGTGACAATAGCTATCGCTTATCAATAGAGAGCTAAACCTCAAATCGGTTTCTATAGTATCTCAATGACTTAGAAGCGGAAGTGACTGAAAATATGGAAAATATGCGCCCTCCTACAATCCCGATGGTAAATAGGGTCTTTTTATGTAGCTCCGAATATCATATTGTTATTCCATTTTTATTTTTTTTCGTTTCTCTACAGAATCCAAAATGGACTGATGATGAGCTGGCGCTGGTAATAGAAATAATTTCCGAAGTGGGTGAAGACTATGAGGTGATAGCTGAAAGAATGATTAATAAAACGCCGAGTATGGTGGCTTGGTTGTTTAAAACAAAGGGACATCATCTGCGGCTCTATGAAATTGCTGCCATGGCGGAAGATACGAAGCAGCAACAAGCAGTGTCAGCGGTGGAGGAGATGCAACTTGAACTTGATGAAGATGAGGAGGAGATTGCTATAATGGCTTAAGGTGGTTATTCGCACTCTTCCCTAACTTCCTCAATGTTCCATTCTTATTACTGAATTTTATCACTCACTCAAGATTATTTTTGTACATATGTATGTATGTGATGGACAAAATCGTGGACTTGTACAGAATATTTAATATATGAATGTTTCTCTCTCCTTGACATATTTTGAATTCGTCTTTAAATCTTCGTTGGGATATCGGTCTAACGGAAGTTGAGAGGTTCTGTTGGTGCGCAATGATCGTTATACGCACTTGCAATGATGCATATGGCCTTGGAGCCTATTGCGCGCATTCAATGTTTGGAATAACCTGATTGGTTGAGCTGGTGAACACATTTTTCTCGGCTCTGGGTTTTAGGCCAATTTCGTGTCGTGCCAAATAAACTAGTGGAGAAATATGATAAGCTGGCTCGATTGAGCATAATTTCGTAAACATCCTAAGGTTCTTTGCAATAAGATAAGCTGAGGAGAGGCCGCGTTCAATGGAATGTAATATATCATGCAGTTATGCATTAATTTTATTTAAGTATGTCTCTGAGAAAAGATGGAATTAGTTCAATCGAAACCACCATTAAAACATATTGCTTAACTTGAGTCAATTCTTTATGTGCTAAGATCTGTTTCGATTAAATATACAGATGATACGTGATATTTTACTTAAGGTTTTGATCGTTAGACTTGGTTAACTCGTATTAATAATCAGTAGCCTTGAGTACGCCCAGCATTAGCAACCATCCATCTCAATGTTCGATATTCATAATGATGAAATTTACGCGTGTATTCAGCGGCTTGAAGTATCTAGCAAAATAGACTGCTGATAACACATCACTCTGAGGGAGCCTACAAGCACATAAGGAGGGTGGATAAAAATAGAATTATGCTAGCTAAAGGCGAAGCCAATTTCGAAAGGACCAAAATGCAGCTTAGTACTCGGCAGAAGTTAGTTTTATTTGATTATGCAGCTTTCAATCAAAATGCGTCAGTGTTTTACAGAAAAAAGGATTTATTTGTTTCTCAGATAATGGAAGTATTTGATCGGAAGTAACATGCTTGTACACGTTATGTCTTTATTTCCAATCACACTTAAATTAGTTGATGCGATTAGAATAGAAATTGAATGCGCTATAAGCACTCTATGTCCCCAAAAGTTTTTTTTTATTTCATAGATTAATAAAATTTGTATTGGAGCCAGTTTCTAATCACTATTTAAAATTTTTCCACGTTTGGTCTTCGGTGATAAGTAAGGTAAAGCATATGTATTGATGAAAAAGAATAAATATACAGTCAATCACATGACAAGACTCTAATATTCACCACGTGCATATGAAAAGTAGTTTTGCATTTCAGCCAATCAGGCAATTTCAAGATGTAAGTGAATTGGAGAATAAATTTTAAATTATCGCTAATTTAAATGTATTGCCATAATAACGTTCACGTCTCTTGGTATAATCTGGTTAAGGATATTCAGCGTGAAATGAAAAGTACCTAGTCCAAAGTATCTCTGAAAATAACTTTAACTATTACTTTATAATGATAATGATACTTAGTGAAGTTGTAAAATCCGGTTAAGCAATTAGATGAACAGTCTCGGTAGGCTACCTAATTTGTTCGTGACATTTAAGTAAGACAACTAGTGCTAAATGGAGAATTATTGCATCACGTGACCATTTGTATAACGATATTTGTGACATATGATCTTATAAGGTATTCTAACTAATAAGGAATTCACTAATTTTAGAGATTTCTATTCAAACATAAAGAAGTCATAAAAAATAATGTTTGAATATTCCTGAAACAATGGGTGAATAAATAAGCCATTCTTTCGTTGTGTTACAAAACTACAACTAATTTTATATAAAAAAATTTATTGAAATTTGCTTCAATAATACTCCATTAAAAGCTATTTAAACCAGAATATGTTTATAAATATGATATTTGTTTTCTGAAACATCATGAAATGTTAGAGTAAATAATGTAAATTTGTACATAAATATAAGAAAGAAATTAATTTTCATATTATTTAATAGGTGGTGTGATTGCTTTTCTCAACAAAATATGATAAAACTTTCCAACCTTCAAAGTTGGTTTATTCTAGTCGATTCAACGTTTATTTTGGTGATCTTATTATTTAAGGTGTGATAATGTCCCAGTTTGATTGTATAAGCTCTGATGCAGAAGATAATATTGAAAATGTGCATTATATTTCAGACAAAGATCTTGGCTTTGATGCTGATAATTACATAAATAATTTTGAAAATGAAACTGCAGAAGCTAGTGAAAATGTAAACGAGATAGTAGATGAAAGCCTCACTGATAATGCTGAAGATAACTCGAATGGGCTTGTTGTTCTTCACCCGGATCATGTAATTATGGGATTAACTTATTATTCTAAAATGCGTTAGCCCTTGATGAAAAGATTTCAAGATGCCTTGCAAAAAATGTTAAAAGAACACCTATCGAAAGCAGAGCTGGAGCTTAAGGAAAAGGTACAATGGACACAATAATTAATTAACTATCAGTCTGAGGACTTAAAACGTTCGAAAACTATTCATCTTGAATTAGGGTCTGAATTGTATAATGCTCAGCAGGAACTATCAAAGTAATTATTTCCTACTTGTTGTTACTTATTTGAAAGATTTCAGGGACAGCTGCAGAAGAAGCGTGAGGAGCATATCGAATGTCAAGCTAAACGTGAAAAAATGGACGAGTTGTTGGTTACCTTGCGCCAACAGTTCAAGAAGACCCAAGAGGAGTATGATATTGAGTGCAAAAAAATGACTAAGATGAGGGAGGAAGTTGATAACCTTGCTCTTCGTCTATTTTATTTAAATAATGCTAAATTAGAGGTTAAGAGTGATATAAGCATTATGAAAAGAGCTGCAGAGAAAGTAACCACAGAGTTGACAAAGGTAAGATGTTCATTATAGTTTCGCAAACGTATTTCAAAAGGCTGAGGAAGTAAAACTTCATCAAGATATGATTGCTCATCGAATGCAACGGACTGTGGATCAACTAATGGAGGATGTTGAACTCCTGAAAGAGCAGGTTATAGCTGCAGAGGAGGAATTACGTTCAGGTGAAGTTGTTTTGAAGAATATGGAAAGTCAAGTCATGGGTATTAAAGCTGATCGCAAAAGGCTCATGTCTCATTGGACTACTAGTTTGATTGGACTTCAACGCAGAAATGAAGCCTATGCGGAGCTAATGCAGGATTTCCAGTTAGTTTCATGCTTTCAATTGTTGTAATTGTATTATAGTACCAAACTAACTTTTACGAATGCAGGCAAAAAACACAAAAGTCGATTTTCTGAGTTCGGTCCACCTTGATATCTTGAATTCATAAACCCCATAAAAACGAATTTCTTAGTAAGATATTTTTCGATACTTTTCCGCAAATTTGTGAAAGTGCATTGCACTTATCCATACATAGGAACCAGTTTGACCAAGTGTAGCATTGAAAGTATAAAATGAATGTTGCTGAAATCGTATAAAGTAGAAACTTGTTGGTTTAAATTTGCTTCATAAAGTACCATTAACATGCCAGAAGTGTCTAAATAAAAATATTTTTTAGACTTTTATATGACTTGTCAATCGTCGACTTTCTTATGATCAGTAACTCTTGCCTCATACGGATTGAACCATTTTGCTATTTTAACGAGTATAAACTATATTATATCGATTTAGTACGTAGTTGGATGAAGTATTTAAAATTTACCCTAAATAGTAACCTAGAGAGTGCCACTTGTAAAAGAAAATCCACTAAATAATGGAGTTACATTTTTTCTTAGTAATCAATATTACATCCATTGTGAATGATTACTGTATTGCTTACCTGAGACCCGTCGATTCTTTACCTCATTTTTTTAAGGAAAAAGCAGGATGAATTGACACTAGTGAACGCAGAGACAGAGGGGATAAAGAAGGATATTACAAAAGAGCAGGAGAAGCATGAACGCCTGACCCTTCAGCTTCATCGCACACAGGGTGATATTGTAGCCTCTCAAAGGGAACTGGAACGACTCAAAACTCGTCATGATGAAATAAGAGCCGAGTACGCTCAAACACAGCGCATTATTGAGGAAACTGAACGAAATCTTGAAAACGCAAATACGGTAGGCTCACTTTATTGAATTTAACGGTTTCTGTTTTATTGATTTTAGAATTTATTCAATATTTAGGTAGAGTTTTATAGTGATATTTGACGTCGGATGTCGAGCCAACTGGAGATTTACGGTTCTGGTATTATGGTTCTCATATTTAAGAGGTTTGGCTAGCTCTATCTCTGCTTTTTTTAAGATGAAATAATCCTAAGTTTAAACAGGAGAATTGTCCTGTAGTGATCAGTGTTTAGTAGAAACTACTTTAATATGGGTGGGGTGTGTGATAGACTTACCTCCACGTGGTGCACCCTGGTCAACGTATACTCATACGGCAAAAAAAGTCTATTATTCGGCAGTTGACTTCCGACTTCAAAACACCATCACCTCACTGTATGTCATATTCGACTACTTCCACAGTACTCACCTCATCTTTTTCACTCTACCTTTGTGTCTCTCTCTTTTACATCTTTGAAATACTCTTCTGTTCCCCTCCCCCTCTCGACTTTTTTTCACATTGATGTTCCTTCTTCTCTGTGAAGCCTGAAGTCAATTAAAGGGCTTATGATAACTATCAAAATGCCT
>UZAE01000432.1:0-23571 GCA_900617975.1 Rodentolepis nana | reverse complement strand
GGGTGGGGAGTTGTGTTGCTGCGTTAGTAGTAGCAGCGGAGATGGAAATTCACAGTTTTCGAATCTTTCTTCCCCCACCCCGTTCCCCCCTACCTCCTAACAGGTGACTAACGCTGTCTGACTGGTCAGCTTCCTACTTCCAACTTCACCACGTAATAACTCGGTTGATACCTCCAACAATTCTTCTAAGCTACCTGTCCCAAACGATTTTATTAATCCATCGAAATCACAGTCGGCCTGTCTTCTGTTTCGCGTTTTATTTCAATGGAGGTATAACTTTTGCCTCACTGTTATTTAGACACTTTATGGAAACGTGCTATTTCTGAATTGATGGTATATAATTTTAATAAACAAGAAGAAGAAAAAAGATGTATTTCTTGTCATCTGGGGCTACTTATTTGACGTAAAACGTTTTTTGGAAAATACTTTTCCACTTTAATGCAGTGTCAACTCGTTAGTCCTAAAGTGAAAGTTAAGTGGAAAGTTAAGATGCCTCAATTGTTTAAAATCGGGTTTGCTTCAGTTGAATTTAGGTTAGCAAAAAAAGATAAATGACAAGCAAAAAATAACGGGATAATAGAGCATTAGTAATTCATTATTTACTTTATATTTAATTATGTTTCAATTAAAACTAACTCATAGTTAACTTAATTTCACGCCAATTCAACTGGGCTTTATTTTCATATTGATTTTCCACGCTGAAAGCAAACTACATTTTATTGATTTGATGAATCGATATTGAAGTGCCAAAATTATCTTACTGATAATTGTTGGATGGGTCTGCCGAAGCAATTTATATTATAAATCAAATTATTTTGAAGGTGTTTAAAAATGCGAAATTGCACATATGTGGCAAAACAAGACGGATTAAGCCCGATGTTTCGATTGACTTTAAATAAGTTTTCATCAGATGGTGTGAAGGATGTAGTAGAGGATAGACTGTAATCATTGAAAACAGACATAGTTTTGAAGCATAATGCGGATTTTGGAACCCAATATAAAGGGATCACTCAATTGACGTAGATGAAGATTCCATCACTGTGCTCTGGAACAGTTCATTTTCCCTTCCCCCGTATCTAAGCGTATACATCATTGTGTATCCATATGTGAATACTGGCATTTAAGGCTGACACCCCACCATAGAACGAAGGAGGGAGGGGGGGGGGGAGAGAGAGTTAGCCCAAATTATGGAATGTTTCCCCTACTGCAAGGTAGAGCGCGAACAAATGAAGAAAAACGAAGCGGCGTACACACACACACACAAATAATTCAGGCAAACTCTTTCTCTCTTCGGGCGCCTTAGGTGATTCAGTTAGTGGTAGCGACAACCCAAAATATTTGACCAAATCCCATTTTAGTCACAAACATACAAATTCTACTTTTTTGTAAATATATTCAAATTCGGATATTCAGTTTCCAAATTTAGAAATTTATTCAGAATTCTTCGTGAAGGAAAATAATCAATTTTCAATTTTGTGCTTAAATATATGATAAAATTGATTCACACTCAGAAGATCAGCCGATTTTAATATTTCTTACACACTATGAAATTCTGAAACCAGGTTTCTAACACAGAGATGGCGCTGGAATATTCAGAAGACATGATCTCGCCATTAATAACAATGTCCTTTGAAGTTCCTGAAACACTTGTTGTCCGTTTAGGTATACTTAGATTTAAAATAAAGCCTCACAATTTCAATTTCGTTAAGAAAACTAACCAACAAACAAAAAATTTAATTTTTATTTGGTATTTTAATTCGAAAGATGCATATTTACTCCACAAAAATTTGAAGAAAAAAGGCAGTTTGTTTGTGTCAATTTGATTTCATTTGCACTTGACATTTAAGTTGATAAGCCACTACAAAGGAGATCAGAAGCAAAGCTAGATTACTTAATCGACTAAAGGAAGTCTATTAATCACTCTGGAAAGCGAGTTAGATAAAACAGTCTAACTCTTGGCGGCTAGACTACACACAAGTAGGCGTGAATAAATTGTGCCTCTAGTGTTGAAATTCACCGAATTCCTCCAATCTGATGAACGACGTTATCTTCATGAGAGACCATTGAACAATTCACCTCATTGAACAAGATGTTAACTAGCAGAAAGGTTCAAAATTGCCCTCTAAGTATAGAAATGTTAATCTCCTCTTAGCTGTTGACGACCTAAAAATTTTTAAGGATGAAGATGATAGCCGACTGGAAAAAAAACATATCTCTAAGATATGTTAATCAAAACATCCGTCTTTTCAAATGTTTATCAGGTGCTATGTAATTTGTAGGTTATAAGGGATAACCGTCATTATTATAAATAAATTTTAAAGTTAGATTTAAACAGGTTTTTTCCTACATTAATTGAGAAAATTTGACTCTGTAAAGGGTTTTTTTACCAACTTGAGTTTAAAATTTTTATTTGTTCATTTTTTCATAAAAATATTTTCAGAGGTGAATGCCTATTCTAAATAATAATTAAACTTGTATAATTAATTTCTTTCCCATTTACACCAAAAATAAACTCTCAAACCACTTGTCAAATTTTTTTCAAACACTTCATTTATAAAAAGGCTAAGTGTATATTTTTTATGAAAAATAAATGTATTTCTCACTATGAAAAAAATTCAGATAAATACTTTTGTGTATGGAATTTCGACAGTGGGTGGTGTAGGGGTTTTAAATCACAATAAGTTAGTTAGTTGACGGCAAAAGGTAGTCACTAAATGATTTTTATTTCCACATTTTATGGAGTAGCCCAGATAAGTTCATATCACCCTCATGCCTTTTTTATTTAATTAATCTCTAATTGCAATCTAATTTAATCGTCGTGGCGTGTTAGTATTTGCTCGAAGCTGTTTACAATTATGATTCTGTGCCGAAGAGAAATATTGAAAACTTTCAGATCATCAATCCTTGCGATAGCAACCACTATATTTTACCTCTTTCATACTCCTTCGATGATGAAGAAATTGCCCAACACTTCTCTTGAAAATTGTGGAGGATTAAATCATGATTCCATTCAATTATGTTAGTATTGGATCTACCACATTGTCTCCCCCCCCCCCACCAAACTCCCCCAACACACCCCCACTTATCGATTGACTGTTTTCTCTCAGACATATATGTGACTTCTGACTTTCATTTTTACTTGCATACCATTTATCAGGACCGATGTGTAATTATTCTTAAAAGCCAATCCTGATTCCATTAACTTTTAAAACATATTCTTCACGAATTTCTAATGTTCCCCCAGCATATAGCAGAAATCGTTCATGTGAGAGTTACTAGTTGCCCAATATTTGTTTAAACTGCGCGTTGAGTGTCAGTGGCGCTATGGGGGTAGATTTCGGCGTCCGCCGCTTGTGCGCGAAGATGTTTTATTGGCTACAAAGCTATTTATAGGACGCGGGAGGAGATCTCCGAGAACCTGTAGCGGTATTTCATCTGCCTTGAGTGAATTTATTGGCCAAATGGGCCATTCAGATTGCCTGCTAAAATACCGTCTTTAGGTGTGATCACACACAGGTAAATTGAATGCAGGGAATAACCACAATTCTAATGCATCAAGTAAGCTTAGCTGTTAAGATCTCTTTGCTTTATTTATTTCCTCAAATACATGAGAATCCCATGCACTTCTGATTAAATGCGGTAGAAATGCAGTCAATTTGATGGAACATGTTTTTCTTTAGTAATTGGCCTATACAACAATTAATATTGTTCCTCGAGTATCGATGCATCTTTGGAAATAAGTTTCTACATTGAAAATCTTCAATGGAGAGTGAAATAATGCAACCTTTTTATGCTTTAAGAACTTCGACGCTACAAAATGAGGAGGCGGAATTTTTAAGTTTTTTTCGAGCAGGGAGAGGTTATAGGGAAAGGCCAAGGTTCGAACCCAGCAAAATGGGGGGAAAATACAGATAAAACGGGCACTCTAGGAAAATCGATAAATGAGTAATAAATGAAACGGAACCGAGTGATAGGTTGACGGAATTTTCCCGCCAATTTTTGGGAAACTATAAGGTCATTATAGACCCCGATTTAAATTAAAATAATAAATACGAATAAATCTTTCAATATGATTCATAGATTTGTTTGACAAGTATTTTGTCAAATGCATCTCTCGAAAAAGGCACCCGTAGAGAAGGACGTATAAATAAATTAACTACCCCTGTTAGACGGAATATTTTTTTCTCTCCTCCAAGGTTTTATAAAACGTAGAATTGAATCATCTTTAGTAAGGAAGTAATTGCCGAAATGAAACTTTTTGCTGGTAAAAAAAGGCATACACTTTGTTTAGTTACTACAGGATTTACAACCTATTATGCTATTTCTTTTTTCATTGGAAGAAAGTTATTTATTTGCTGTAAAGACAGGTTGTTTCGTGAATAAATGAAATAATAGGCTCAAAATTAACTTATAACAAACAGAAAAGAAACTCAATCACTGTTTTAGTTACTTATTGGCTTATTTTAGAAAAAGTCCCTCCAACATTTCTTCTCCATCATATGCTGCTTGATTACCAAAGTGGGTCATTGTATCGGTTTGGGCCCCCCCACGTGATGGAGGTTTTTTAGATCAAAATTAATCCTTATCCATTTTCCACCTCAAAATTTTCCTATTAAAGATGTTTGAACCCTTTTCTATTAGCAGATAGTTAAAGACGAGCGAAATACAATTCAACTGTAATAGTACGAACATGATTTGAATAGTCATTTGTTTTCTAGTTGACCCAATGATAAAAGCTTAATTCAATGGTTAATTCCAAACTATACTTCAATTATGAAAAGGGCAGTGAATATATTAATAAGACTGCAAACATCTATCTGCATCGCCCTAGCAACTCCGGCAATGAAAAGTACGAAGAGGCTCCGAGAGAGGAACGGAGAGGTGAAGGAGTAAAGAAGGTGAGAAAAGCGTGACTGGAATGAAAAGAAGGAACCAAAAGCCACTTTTTTCTGCATAAGGTGTCACACCGCAATGGGACTTTACAAGCAGGTGCAAGTCAACTTACGCGTGCACGCAAGTGCGGTAAGCTGCCCATTGTGCTGTCTTATGCGCGTAAACAAGCGTATCGCGTGCGTGCGTGCGTCGTAGTCTCGAATTGCATGTTCTGCATACGCAGGGATCCCTACACAGGCACTCCACCCCGTATCTACGCCTAACTTTTCCCTCTAATCCCCTGGCCAGTTTGCTAAGGTATGATTAAGAGAGAAATAGCTATGCCTAGTCTGCACAAGGTGCTTCTGGAACTACTGCCACGGCCACACTACCAGCTAATTATATTTTTTGCACCTGCCAACTACGCATACACACACACGCACACACACAATGCAGTGTAGTTGTAGCTTACGGCTTTACTTGGGCCTGCCTAATTCACACATCGCACCGTTTTACGCGCGAGTACACGTGCAGATATACCAGTGAATTTGACATCGATTTGCGGTGTCACTGGGACTACCCATCCATTCTAATTGAGATGTACTTTAAACATTCTATACTGTGCCACAACACTTCCTTAAATAATGCTCATATAAATTCTTGAATTCAGCCTAAATTTCGTCGAGAATGAGTCTGCTAGGCTGGCAGTAAATGATGAAACCTGAAAACAAGTATCCACTTTTAAGATTTAATTAGAGATCACCAAGATCGTGGGGAAAAGCGAAACAGATTTCTTTCTTTGAAGATGCCTTTTGGGGAAGAGTTGTCCATTTTACCGTTAATAAGGCAAATTTGTGCATCTTTTCTGAGTAATTGGACATTTTAATTCACAATAGACAGTTATAGAGGAGGTACAATAATACCTCGTGATCCTAAAAATCGATTTTATCTCCAGGCCGCTCTTACTTTATCAGCAATTAACTTTTACTTAATTTCAGTTGTAACATGAATAAAATCAAAATTGTTTGCGGTTTACTTTAATAGATGACGCATAACGGAAATCACTTGAGCGAATAATTGAAATTAACGTGAATATTTAGGGCCTATATTCGGAATATATGCAGTTTATATTTTAAAATTTTTATGCCAATCGATGTTCCTCGAAATCAATGGAAATATTGAACTTTTACTGCTATAGTTAGTTCAAAAACTTCAGTTTATTCTAATTCATTAAAGTAGTAAATGTTGTAAAGTATATACAAAGAGAAAAGTTTGTCATAGAAGTGGAATTAGAAGTATCGTTCCTAGGGTGGCATTATGACGTATTACTTGGTGCTTTCATTTGCATGGTGAGTGCCCAAGGCCATTTCAATTGTCCATGTATTTAATTGGAATTGACAGCTGGTCACCCATTATATATATACATAACCAATAAAGTATTAGCCACAAGCATTATGTCTGCAATTCTGTTATATTAATATTCAAAGTAGTGCTACGGCTTAAAAACACAAACGTGAGCATAACATGTTATGAGGTACTACAGTTTTTTTAAAATAAATCTAGAAATGTTTTGAATTTGTCTTATGTGTAGATAGACATCAATAAACCCATGGAATAGTCAACATTTACCCCACATTCCAATGGCTACTTCAGATCGTATAACTAGTTCAATGACAAGGAAATGCATATTTCTTCCCCACCAGTAAAACTGAGTGAGGTAAATTATGAAACCTCATTTACCTATTAGAAAGACATTTCCATCACTAGTGAAGTAATATCCAGCTGTGTTCTGTCCACAGAAATCGCTAATACAGCATTGAGGGAGTTTGATGTCTTATTCAATTTGCCTAGCGTCTCGATGATTGGCAGTAAAACAGGAATGCAGGGAGTATAAAAAGAACGCCAAGTTTACAATTCTGCTAAATCGTAAAATGCAAGAGATACCTATAAGTTGAAGCGTCTCTTCTACTTAATTTGTGCAAATGGTATTCCAGCTCTTGTTCAATACGAGCATGGAGCATGGGGGTGCCTCCCCGATGGCAGACTCGATCTTGTTAGTCGGAGTTGGTTTATCATTTCGCTTACTATGTGTGTATAGCCTGAATTCGTACTATGGAGGTAATTTTGTCTTAAGGAAAGTAACCAAGACGTCAATGTCATAAGAAGAATGCCGCCCCCCCCCCCCCCATCAATTTTTTATCATTGCTCTGACCTGTTGACATTGTTCAGATGATGAAACGCAGTCTGAGCTTTGGCTCAACAGACTTCAGAAAGGGTAATATATCAATTCTACTCTCCAAATACAATTTTAAAATTTGAAAATGCTGTTTTGTTGAACTAAAATTGCACAGAATATCGCGCATAATGCCATCCAATGTTTAAAACAAAAACAAAAACTTGTCTCCAGAAAGGACCCACAGCCTAGTACAACTTTATTAAATAAATAAATACAATAATGAAATTTAACCACAATTTGGCAAAATAACTTAACATTCAAAATTTGAGAAATACAATAGATATAATATTTTCCAACAACTGGAACTAGTATTCGGGAAAAATTATTGAGTTCTTTTTTCATAAGTAGCAAATGCCTTCCAGCTACAATTTGATATATTGAAACTACTTTTTTTCTGAAAATCGTCTTTTATAGATGTTACGGCTTTCACTAATTAGGCAAACCCAAAAAATATTAATTATTTCTGCCGTGGAAATAGCATTTTTAACGGATGTTATGCTAAACGGCATTTAGATGGCATTTTAAAAGGGTTATTAAATTAAACAAGTTAGAGATGAAAGAAGATCAGCTGAGGAAATCCCAAATTCCCTCTGCTTTGTACTCATGTAGCTAAGGCAACGGCTTCATCGACTACAGCATGGAAGAAAGCTAAGGCAAAGGTCAGACATTGACATTTCTTCTTTTTTCTCTTTTTCTATGACCACCGTGTTTTAGAATAATGATATGCCAAGTTATGCAACACTAGGCTAAAAGAGTGTCCATTCCTCGAGTGACGATAGAAAACATGTGTAATAAAAGAGATGGACGTTATGAGGGAAAAAGAAAAGAAAATGATACTCACTTAATGGGCAGTGGATTAACTTTTATAAATCCGATTGTAATGGAACTTGATTGTAGAGAGTTCGAGGTTTTGTGAGCTGATTCAGTAGAATACGATCATCCACGAGATGCGTTGAGCTATAATGGGAATGCTCGGGGTCAGAACTGGGCAATGTGGGATTTGTAAGTTGGGCACCAGCCAGTACTAGAAAGACATGCATACCCATTAGGGAGCACGCACAAACTGCGTGCGAGTGAGGCGGCTTCTGATTGGTTGATTGTGCGTAAGACAGGTGCAGCGTGCGAATGGCACCTGCACTACGGCACAGCACAGTTTGTGCGCGTCGTCGCATATAACCACGTACCCATGCAACGTCATTCGTCTCTTGGGCTATGTATCAGATTTCGGTAAAACTTTATTACAAAGGATTACTTTCTTAACCGCTTCCACATCAGATATGAAGTACCAAATCCCGCTTTGAAAATTTCCATTAAGATTCGGTCAATTAATTAGAGGAATACGAAGAACAGGTTTTCCATTTCATAATTAGAGGCCACGTGTGCGAACGGAAGCTAGAGAAAAACACTGACAGTATACTGAGATCACGGCTTTTATTTAGAGAGGAAACATCAAAATTTGTTATAGGGGGGGGGGGGCAAATTTATGCTCTTTCAATAAAATGCTTTAGCGCGTTTCAAAAAGGAAATACACAAGCCCTTAAAGGGACAAGATAGCTTATTAAGAGGTGGAAGAGAGATTTCGATTTTGAAGGAAATGCATATAATGAATGGGAAATTTAATGTTACCTATATAAGTAGATTTGTTTAACTGAGTCATGCTCTAAAGTTCGAATTGTTCCCATAATACCAGGTGGATTCGTGTTCATGTGGTGTGTATTTGAAGAGTTAATTCGATTGAGGATTCGATAACTAATTATTATATTCTCGTCTAGTAAATGACACTTTTGAAGAATAAAATTTTTTATTTTATTACTTAATCACTAAAGGGCCCTTAATATTGTGTCAATGGCGTTCATCAATATCTTAAATCTCCTTCATTACCCAGTTTGTTTTTACAATGTCAAATATTAATGACACTCATCAACAGGCTAGAAGCGCTTAATAGTTATTACAAAAGCCAGTTGAATAGTAATGCAAAGAGGCCAATTGAGTCTATTAATAATATTTCAATATATATTTAAAAATCCCCAATCCAAGTAATTTGTGAGGATAACCTGTGAAAGTAAAAGTAATCATATGATTGGGTGCGCAATGGTTAAAGGGCATGTCGAGAAGATCAAACATCGTAAGATTAAAACCCACTGGTTCAAACAAAGTGAGTGGAATAGTTAATAGCGCTAATTATATTTGATAAAAAGGGGTGTGTGATAGACTTACCTCCACGTGGTGCACCCTGGGAAACGTATCAATAGACTTACCTCCACGTGGTGCACCCTGGGCAACGTATATTCATACGGCAAAGTCTATTAACTGGTAGTTGACTTCTCCCCCACGGCGAAAAAGTCTATTACCTGGCACTGTATGTCATATTCGACTACTTTCACAGTACTCATCCCACCTTATTTCCACCTTATCTACCTTCGTCTTTGATACACTCTTCTGCCCCCCTCCTTCTTGAATTTTTTTACACTTTGATGTTCCTTCCCCTCTGTGAAAACTGAAATCAACTAAAGAGCTAATGATAACAATCAAAACGCCTGCCATTTGATAAAATAATAATAATATTTGATAAAAATGGCTGTTTGAACAGGGAGTAAGACAAGCAAGAAACAACGCCATTTTGCTTGGCAAAAGAACGGGAGTTGAAGTGGATTGGTGATTTGTTGGGGACATTCGCAAGGGAGAAATAAGGAAGTAGAGCTCGATTTTACCCGCCACGTTGAGAGATTAAAAATTTATTTCATGATTAAGGACAACAGAAAGTACTCTTTTGGCGATGACAATTAGGTGCAACCCAGTTGGTGCGAAGTGCATTAGGCGACAGAGAGGACGTATGAGTCGACGGACACAGGCACTTCAATTCAACCCAATAGCAGAAGATGAGCATTGGAAAATGCACTCCTAACTAGGCTTGGGGCATTATAAATATTAATCTCAAATAATCTGGAAAACATGGGAACGCGAAGTTTTTGTGGTTAAATTGAACAAAGAGAAAGCAATATGAGATAAGGGGATTTCAGACCTAAAGCCAAAGATAAGTTGAATTCAACTATAATTGGAGGGTTTCTAGGCATAAGCTTTCCCAGGCTCTAGGTTATGAATGATCATTTAATGTTTGTATTTTAAGCACGAATAGGACACAAAATAATTTATAGCTGTAGGTACAATATGAGAAGTGATATCCCCGGCGTTGGAGCCACAATTTCCGTCTCCTTTGCCCAAAGCAGGTTAGCTAAGAAGTTCATTTCTGCTAAATAGGCTCTTTTAAGGCAAATGGAAGTAGGTTTACAAAGATCTGAACACGCCTGCAGATTCATGCTATCATAAGTTGCCTGATGTTAATAAAAAGTCAGTCTTTTTTATGTTCCCACGTAACTCACAAATTAGTTATAAAAAACTAGAGTAGTCGTATTTTGTGGAATTGCAGATGTTGGTAAGAATAATAGATAGAACGAATTCAAACAAACAATCTACGGTGTGGTAAGGTGGAATAAATAGGCATATCAAATGAATTTGTTATTATAGCCAGCTATAGACGGCTCAAGGGTTCAGAAACCAAGACCACTACTTCCCGTCTCCTAATCTTTGATTGTATTTAATTACTTGAAGAATAACAGGCATTCCAGCGCTCACAATATTTGTTTTATTTATTTATTTATTTCAAATGGCAGGCATTTTGATAGTTTCATTAGCCCTTTAGGTGACTTCAGGCCTCACAAAGGAGAAGAAATATCAAAGTGAAAAAAATTCGAGAGGGGGGAGACAGACACAAAGGTAGAAAAAAGGTGAGGTGAGTGCTGTGAAAGATGTCGAATATGACATACAGCGGGGTGATGGTGGTTTGAATTGAGAAGTCAACTGCGGGTTAATAGACTTTTTTGCTGTATGAGTATACGTTGCCCAGGGTGCACCACGTGGAGGTAAGTCAATCGCACACTCCGCACTCACAATATTTAACTTGTTTGGAAGGGGGCTCCGACAAGAACCTTTTATTCAACCAACCATATTTCAGAAATGAAATCACCAGTGTGGACTGTAATTCGCATCACCAGATGTTTACCAATGACCAATAGCCAAACGGTTACGTTAATTCCATTTCAACGATGGATTTTATTGATTGGTGTCGGATTCATCGTTGTCTTTTTCTCTAACAAAGTAGTTAGGCAATCATTATTCTATCTCCAAGTAGCAGATAAACGAGATGCCTCCTTAATCAACAATCGACTAATAAAAGGCATTCTTCCAACTGGACTTCCTCAGCTTCTGTGTGTAGACGGGGTTGAACGTATGGCAGTGGATACTCGATTTCCTCAAATGAGACCTCCTTTGTGTTTAGTTTTATATCCTTTCAAAAACGCCGGATTTTCTGCACCTCAAATTTAAGTCAAGTGGGTTTGTTAAATGCTAATATTCTATTCTCGATTTGGTACCCAAAGCGCCTCATGCATTCCAACTTCAAATAAACTAACAAATTTTTGGAAATATATTATCACTTTAATTTCTGCCAAGGAAGATGCTTATTTGCACTCATTAAAATGCAGGCTTGACTTCAAATTTGTTAACATACAATTACGGCGGATGGGAGTAATTCACCACATTCCTTAACTTTTATAACTTAGACGACATTTGGCCCCTAAATGTCAGTCATCGAGTCTGGAATAGTAAATCACCATTAACTGAAAGTGAATTTTCAAATAAATAAACAACAATTTGCTCTTTAAAGTGGAGAATTGAGGAAATACAATCAACTGAAATGAGCAATTTAATAAAACTAATTCATCAATGAAGGGGTGTGCGATAGACTTGCCTCCACGTGGTGCACCTTGGGCAACGTATACTCATACGGCAAAAAAGTCTATTAACTGGCAGTTGACTTCTGACTTCAAACTACCCTCACCCCATTGTATGTCATATTCGACTACTTTCACAGTACTCATCTCACCTTTTTCCACTTTTGTGTCTGTCTCTTTTACATATTTGAAACTCTCTTCTGTTCCCCCTCTCCCTCTCGACTTGTTTCACTTTGATGTTCCTCCTCCTCTGTGAAGCCTGAAGTCAACTAAAGGGCTAATGTAATTTTCACAACGCCTGACAAATTAAGTCGAATTTGACTGATGCAATAGGGGGGTTTCCTTGTAACTCCTTTCCCTTTGACCTATGCTCAATGTAAATCTGAGTTAGAGTGAGCGCATTTATCATTGTAACGTTTTTAGGATTTCTAATGTACATCTAAGATTTAGTATAAGTGACTTATACCTCCTCATGCAATTGGAGCAATTTTATATTAATTTTGAGGGGTGTGCGATAGACTAACCTCCACGTAGTGACCTGTGGACAACGTATACTCATACGGCAAAATAATCTATTAACCGGCAGTTGACTTCTCACTTCAAACTACTCCACTGTATGTCATATTCTACCACTTTCACAGTACTCACATCACCTCTTTTCCTTACCTTTGTGTCTGTCTCTTTTACATCTGTGAATCATTACTCTGTCCCCTAATCTCAACTTTCTGCCACTTTGCTGTTCCACCTCCTCTGTGTGAAGCCCGAAGTCAGCTAAAGGGCTAATGATAACCATCAAGACGCCTGTCACTTGGAAAGAAATATTAATATTCCCTTCAACCTCTATCAATATCGCTGTGAGGATGAACTTCGTTTTATGATGGTAGGGAATCAACTCATTCAAGTTGTTTAAGCCCCATGATTTCGAAACGTTAACTACATGCAGCTAACAGAATTTTTCTGTCGAAAAAGGAAAATTTCTATTCATTTTGCTAACAAATCTGACTGCGAATGAACTCTAAATTGCTTGCATTATATATCATTGTCAAAGCGATACTCATGCTTTCTTCATTACATATATATATCCTCGATTACTGGAGGATAATTTGAGCTTAAATTCCCGTAAATAAAAGCAACTCTTAATTGAGAGCAATTAAATGCTATAATACACACACGAGGCAGCACTCGACTATCCCATACCATAAAAAGGCCAATGGAAGGTGCAGATTCAATCATTTCTGGTTTATTCTCTTCATTCATAGTCATCACCGAGGGACAAAATTGCTTTCACTGATAATCCAATTTGACAGGTGATATGATGTATGTCCCTGTGGTGCTTCAATAATGACCTTCGTGGATTTTCATGGGAAATTTTCTTTCCGCTCTCATGTAGTTAGTAAAACAACTTTACCATAATTATCGTAAATCAAACTTCATTTAGCATATTCAAAGTTAGCGGGGTACCATATATAATATTATACAGGTAAGGTTTTCAAAATAAAACAGAAATCTATTTGACCAAAGATCGGGTAATTAGAGCTTTGGAACATTCAACAATGATATTCTAGTATCCAGGAGCACTGGACAATATTTTCGATGTCTAAACGTCCAATTAAAGTTATAACAGGACTAATTTACTGTTCTCGGGCTTGGATTCTCCAACCCTTATTATTAAAATTTGTAATTTTACTACATCCTTTATTTTAACTCTTCACTGTATTTATTTATTTATATAAAATGGCAGACTTTATGATAGTTATCATTATCCTTTCACTTGATTTTGGGCTCCACAAAGGGGAAGGAACATAAAAGTCACAAAAAGTGGAGAGGGGGAACAGAAGAGTGACTCACGGATATATAAGAGACAGACAGACAAAAAGGCAGAAAAATGGAAAGATGAGTACTGTAGAAGTGGTCGAATATGACATACAATAGGGTCATGGTAACTTGAAGTGAGAAGTCAACTGCCGGTTAATAGACTTTTTTGCCCTATAAGTATAGGTTGCCCAGGATGCACCACGTGGAGGTAAGTCTAACGCGCACTCCCCATATTAAATATAATTACTACTAAATTCAATTTTTAATGCGATTTTAATCATGAAAATTGAAAATAATATTTGCATTCAATTTTGTTTCAATTTATTTGTCATACCTATTAAATCTTTAATTTTGTTGTTATAAACTAACAGTTACTGGTAATCTTTCGTTAATGTATTGAATGATTTCAAATGGAATTACATCTTTCGGAAAAGTGAAAAAAAGAAAGCAATATATTTAGGGTTTCTCTAATAGTTATGCAAATCAATTTAAATAATAGTTGTTGGACAGCGATTATAAATAAATCACTACCAAAAATGATGTCTAAATGGTGGGGAATTGCTAGTATTTTAACAAACCCGATCGAAATTTAAATTCATTTTTTTAAAAAGAAAGTTCGTCGCCTTTACTATTTCCTTCATCAAATGTAACGCTGATTTCTTTATGGAATGCTTCATTCCATCTCCTCTCAGTTACATCCAGTATGTCCTAATGTTTTCTCGCAATATTAAACTATTAGGGGTGGAGCACCCTGGGCAACGTATACTCATACGGCAAAAAAGTCTATTACCTGGCAGTTGACTTCTCACTTCAAACTACCCTCACCCCATTGTATGTCATATTCGACCACTTCCACAGTACTCACCTCACCTTTTTCCTACCTTATCTACCTTCGTCTTTGAAACACTCTTCTGTTCCACCCCCCTCTCGACTTTTTTTCAGTTTGATGATGAAGTCTGAAGTTAACTAAAGGGCTAATGATAACCATCAAGACGCCTGCCATTTAATCTAATAATAATAGTAATAATATTAAATAATTTTTATATGGTATCAATAAATGCTCAATATATGGGAGAATGTTTTAGCCTTCAGATTTTCTACTTTTTTCACGTCGTTATTCATTTGGCATCTCACAGAGAATGTCTAAAATTAGTCTCAAAACTCCCCCAAAACCCCCCCCCCCCCCCGATAGAGGATAACCGGCTTTCAGCTTCTTTCAAGAATAGCTTTAATCGGTGAGATTTACTCCTGAACTCCACAGATTCACCTTGAGCATCTGATCAGGTAGATGAATGCTCAACTCCAACTTTGCTATTTCGCTATAAGCTAAGATTGTAGTCAAGACCAAGTGAATGGCAATGTCATAATGAAAGTTGCATCCTTCAAAATTGGTGTTCTAATAGCAAAGTAGGAGAAATAATGGACCAATAGAAATAAATTCTCTCTCAAACTCAAATTGCTCACAATATCCCTGGAAAGAAAATCAGTGTTTATGCCTATCAGGACACTACTCCACAATGTACGAGGGCGAGTGAAAAGGTTCTCAGACAAATTCCATCATTTTCCTACTTAGGCTCGATTTTTGTCTGTAAGCTTCTGTAATCTCTATTTCTTTTGCTTTTTCGTGGTCTGGACTATAAGGAGAATGTGGAAGCGTTTCCCATCGAAATTCGCCCAACAGGGCCTTGACAGCTCTTGAAGATTGTGCACAGGTATTGCCATGATGAACCCGAATTTGACTTACAGTTCCCGGAGACGTTTTTTACGAGAGATATCTTCTACTTCTTCAAAACACCTTCATAATAATTTGAGGTGATTATTCCTATATTTCCCGAAAGCATATCATTATCATCCCTCTAAATCCCAAAAAAATAATGCCCAGGACCTTCTTAAAGGATCTTTCAGATTTGAACTTGACCGGTCCAGATGTTCCAGATTTCATCTCCGATAACACAGCGTCCAAAATAATTATCCTCATTTACTTCCATCCATGCCAAAGATGTTAATGAAAGTTCAACTCTTTGGACTGGTGCCGTTCCTGCAACGCTTTTGAAACCCACCAACCTTCCAACAGCCAAGATTTTTAATGAGAACTGAAAATGCGGATTCGTGCGCAATTCCTCAATGGTATATCCTTCATCTTTTTCCACTAGGTTCTGTAAAGAGTGGTGTGTTTCCCTGATTCCTTATTGTGGTGGGTTTCCCTCCTCTTCCTGCGTCGTCATCAAGTTAGACTCCTTCCCTCATTAAATCATTTAACCCAATCATAAATGACTGCTTCACATTGCTCAGAGTCCCCATAAACCTGTTGTAGAGCTTCTATGCTCTGAACAGGTTAACATTTTATGTTAACTCTGATCTCTTAAGGGTTGAAAATTGCCAGCTATTTTGAAATATTTATTTATATCAAATGGCAGGCGTCTTTATGGTTATCATTAGCCCATTAGTTGACTTCAGGCTTCACAGAGGGGAAGGAACATCAAATTGAAAAAAGTCGAGAGAGGGGGGGGGGAACAGAAGAGTGTTTCAAAGATGTAAGAGACAAACACAAAGGTAGAACAAAGGTGAGGTGAGCACTGTGGAAGTATTCGAATGTGGCATAGAGTGAGTTGATGGTAGTTTAAAGTGAGAAGTCAACTGCCAGTCAATAGACTTTTTTGCCGTATAAATATACGTTGCCCAGGGTGCACCACGTGGAGGTAAGTCTATCGCACACCCCATTTTGAAATGTAATCTGTCTTAATCCTCATCTTATACAGAATGATCGGTTAGTTGAATGGTAGTGAGGAAGCTTTAAGGATAGGTTTGAACTTATACAGGATTGTAAATGTTTGCTTATTTAAAAGTATCCACTTTTTCTGAGAACTGTTTTGACTTATCCTCGCATTCCTGCTGCTACGTCAGTGGATAAGAGTTTAAGACGCTTTCTGAGTGTGTGGGTTGAATATCAGTTGAAGTAAATTACTTCTAACGCCCACTAATTGCTAATGTTGGTTACGTTAAATGCAAAAGCGCAGTCAATTTCCGGGAGATTATCTCCTATCAGTTGGGTTTAAAGATGTTCAATTTCTTTTATTACTTGCAGACATTTGGACTAGTAATATATCACTTTGACCCCATCACACTCCAAAATCAACATGTACTTCATTTCCGAAAAAAATTATCCTCACTTTATGGCCATTCGCGCTAAGTAATTATCGGCTAGCAAGGCCTTGAAATGTGCAACTTTTATTACCCCAGTTAACGCCATCGCGCACACACACACACACATACACACACGTATATTCTTCACCTCCCCTCCCCCTTCTCCCCACCCACCTCCTTCACCCCCTCCTTCTCCACCTCCTCTTCCTCCTCCTCCTCCTCCTTCTTGACCTCAGCTCTCCTCGTGGTCAAATAGTCCACTTTAGGGGTCAAATACCTTCGTAATCAGGTTTTAATTAAGACCGATTTATATATTGGAGCCACGAATTCACAGCAGGAGGATATCCTGATCGCCAATCCTTGACCCAAATAAGGGCTTTCGGGGTTGGTACGACAGATGAAACACCTGAAGATGTTTCACACTCCGAAGGTGACCTCAGGTCAACTTCAGCCCCCCCCCCCTTAAATTATTCTAAATGAAAATAATGATGGGAAAATTAATTTAATTGCTGGAATTTTCATTTAACTTGAGTTTTACTTAGCTTGGGAGAACTCATCACGGTCTAAAGTTGCTGTATTAGAAGTCATTTTGGGCATTTCAAGAATTGAAATATTTACTTATTCATATCAAATGACAGGCATTTTGATAGCTAATATTAGCCCTTTAGCCAACTTCAGGCTTTACAGAGGGGAGGAATACCAAAGTCACAAGAAGTCGATGAGTGTGTGATACTTACTTCCACTTGGTGCACCCTGGCCAGTGCGATAGACTTACCTCCACGCGGTGCACCCTGGGCAACCCACTCATACGGCAAAAAAGTCTATTAACCGGCAGTTGACTTATCACTTCTCATACGGCAAAAAAGTCTATTAATCGGCAGTTGACATCTTGACTTCTGACTTCAAACTACCATGACCCCACTGTATGTTACAAAGTATACTCATACGGCAAAAAGTCTATAAACCGGCAGTGGACTTCTGACTTCAAACTACCCTCACCCCACTATATGTCACAACTTCTCACTTCAAACTACCATCACCCCACTGTATGTCATTGTGTATGCGCATACGGCAAAAAAGTCTATAAACCGGCAGTTGATCTAACCCTAACACGGCAAAAAGTCTATAAACCGGCAGTTGACCTCTGACTTCAAACTACCATGACCCCACTGTATGTCATATTTGGGCAACAGACCTCATACGGCAAAAAGTCTATAAACCGCTGGGCAACGTATACTCATACGGCAAAAAAGTCTATTAAAGGCAGTTGACTTCTAACTTCAAACTACCATGACCCCATTGTGGCAGTTGACTTCTCACTTCAAACTACCATCACCCCATTGACGGGCAACGTATACTCATACGGCAAACAAGTCTATAAACCAATGGGCAACGTATACTCAAACGGCATACCTCCACGTGGTGCACCCTGGGCAACGTGTACTTACAACCTCCATGTGGTGCACCCTGGGCAACGTATACTTATGCGGAAAAAAGTCTATTGACTGGTAGTTGACTTCTCACTTCAAACTACCATCACCCCACTGTATAGTTGACCACTGACTTCAAACTACCATGACCCCACTGTATGCCTTGACTTCTGACTTCAAACTACCATGACCCCACTGTATGTTACAAAGTATACTCATACGGCAAAAAGTCTATAAACCGGCAGTGGACTTCTGACTTCAAACTACCCTCACCCCACTATATGTCACAACTTCTCACTTCAAACTACCATCACCCCACTGTATGTCATTGTGTATGCGCATACGGCAAAAAAGTCTATAAACCGGCAGTTGATCTAACCCTAACACGGCAAAAAGTCTATAAACCGGCAGTTGACCTCTGACTTCAAACTACCATGACCCCACTGTATGTCATATTTGGGCAACAGACCTCATACGGCAAAAAGTCTATAAACCGCTGGGCAACGTATACTCATACGGCAAAAAAGTCTATTAAAGGCAGTTGACTTCTAACTTCAAACTACCATGACCCCATTGTGGCAGTTGACTTCTCACTTCAAACTACCATCACCCCATTGACGGGCAACGTATACTCATACGGCAAACAAGTCTATAAACCAATGGGCAACGTATACTCAAACGGCATACCTCCACGTGGTGCACCCTGGGCAACGTGTACTTACAACCTCCATGTGGTGCACCCTGGGCAACGTATACTTATGCGGAAAAAAGTCTATTGACTGGTACTTCAAACTGCCCACGTGGTGCACCCTGGGCAACGTATATTCATACGGCAAAAACGTGGTGCACCCTGGGCAACGCATACTCATACGGCAAAATGTGGTGCACCCTGGCCAGTGTATACTCATACGGCAAAAAGTCTATTAACTGGCAGTTGACTTCTCACTTCAAACTACCATGACTCCACTGTTTGTCATATTCGGCTACTTCCACAGTACTCACCTCACCATACCTTTTTCTCTCCATTTGTGTCTGTCTGCCTCTTTTAATTTAAATACTAAATCTGGATATTATTGAAGACAAAGTTGCCTCGTGAGACACGCAATGCTCCTCTTCGTTTAAGGTTTCAAACCATTTTTCCCCCCACGAGTACTTCGACGCCCTTATATAAGCTATCACTGTTAACATGGCAATACTATTTTCTGAAAGGAATTGAGGAACAAAGCTTTGCATTAGATGGTCATTAAAATGCGTGCAACAGAATGTCATCTACAATTCGGGCTTTAACCTTCAACCCTTTAACGCCCTCAAGAGACCCATTGGTACCAGACTCATAACAGAAGCCGCTATTGCCGTTTGAAACATGCTCAATACGTGTCTATAGCCTTCGCCTGATGCACCACCAAAACTCATCAAGTCGGCGGCATCAGTCTGCTGTGAGACACGTGTGAGTGCGGTTGGGTGCAGTTTTCAAAATAATTATTGACTGTTGAAGGGCTGTGAGGGGGACATTTGAAAATAAAAAATTTAATTTATAAATTGTTTTACAGAGGGGCAAAATAATCAGCCTAAAATGTCGAATAACTATCAAGAGCTCAAAAGTTCCCCCCCCCCCCCATAAGACTGATAAGCGAACAAGTTAGCAGCATCTGACCTTACTTCAAAAAAAGAAATTTATTTTAAATCCTTTCAACTAATTATTATTCGCCCCCTAAAATACATATTTTAATAATTACAATGGGTAAAAAAGTGGTAGATTCTGACAGCGGCTACTTAATACACCTCTTGTTAAGTCACCGCTGATTCTAGTTCCTTTAGAGTACTTGATACTTCTGCATGCATCAGCGGGCTGTAAAGACCACATTTTCGCACACATTGATAGAAGGCCGGGCCATTTCCACAAACCGTCAAGTGAAGTCGTGCTTGGCAATCTATTTTGTCCACTTTATACACTTGCCTATGGATGAAATAAACTCACAAGTGTTAGTGAAGTCCAGTTTTAGTAATTGATGGAAGTTAACATTTACTTCTCTGCAATTGGCCGGCCGACTCTTTTGTTTTCCATTAAGGAGAGGCCTATGCAACAGAGGAGGAGTGATGTATGCCCATTCCAGAAGACAGCCTCCACTTTTCCTAATGTAAACAAGCTCGAACCGGCCCTTACAACCGTATTTTTCCGGCTCAAAATCAATAAAAAAGCCCAAAGTGCATACGCATACGGGCATAGATACACTCATGCACAAAACAATTTCACCATCGTGTATACAAGAGGGAGGGAGGAAGATTAAAATACGTAAATTACTGCTCCTTTGGCCCTGGAGTTGGTGTTAATCAGTCATAGAGTGGGGGAGGAGGGAGGGGGGGGGGGGGGGGGGGGGGGGGGGAGGGGATGGAGGATGAAGGAGATAAATACCGAGAGATAAGAAAATCACTTCATGCCTTCGTCCTGTCTAAGGCACACACATACACACACACACACACCTGCAAGTGACCTCCCCTGCTTTCAAGACCCTAGCGACAACGCTGGGATTTCTTGGTGTATCAGTCTTCTGGCTCTTAGTATGTGCGAGCCTTGGAAGGAAGTTTTGAGAGAGTGGGAGGGAGAGAGGGAGGTGCCAAGGTCATCAGATGTCTTTCTGTTACCATCCCAAATGCATCCGTGTCTGGCAAAAAGTTAAGTCACTATCTGGGCAGTACTAAATAAGGGAATTCGGATGCTGATTAGGCTTTGAAGTGTATACACTACCTCATTTTCTTACCGTTTCAATTCAAAAATTTTCAGACGCATGGGCAAAGCATATTCGATTTCTACCTTAAAGCCTCTTATTTTAAAGAAATTCGAGGAGATCAAATGGAAATAATTTGCTATTTGGACACAGTGATGTGATAAATTGAACTGCCTATTAAAAATTTTATTTTTACATTAATGAAAAGAGTCTAATGGCCGATATGGCACGGACGCCTATCAGAAATGAGTGAAATAAGAAAGTATTGATGTAACCACGCTTGTTTAACAAACCAGAGGTGTTGAGAATGCAACACATTTTTTTTTCATTTCCCTAGTACCGAGGATGGTTGATCGATTGGAATATGGAGAAATTAGAATTCTATTTTGGATATGTACATGTTTCTTTTGTGCTCAAAAAATTTTAATAAGAGGTAGCTTGGATAGGGTGTATACCTCTATAATGAATTAATTTAACTTCCAATAACATGGCTGATTAAGATACGAAATTCACCAAAGCGGTGATACTTTCGGACTCACAGTCAGCAATAAACTCAATTGGAAGCAGAGAGCCACCCATAACAGCTGAGATAAAGGAATGTAGAAAACTCTATGAGCTGCTGAGAGAGTAAAAGAAAACAGTGGTCCTACAATGGATTCCTGGTCACTGTGGCATTAAAGGCAATGAGCTTGCTGACACACTTGCTAAGAAGGGGACAACGATTTTGCAATGCATGGACCGGCCGATGTCTTTCCACACAATGAAGGCCTTAATCATTAGAGAATTCAAGACCTCAAGGTGCAACGAACTTAAAGCTCGAACAAGGGAGAAACAGTGGACAGTGGCACTCTCCGATATAGCCGACTGGCCAAGAATCGAAGCCGTTGCTGAGTTTAGATTACGTACCAGACACGATTGCCTGGCAAAACACCTTCACAGATTGGGAGTATTCACTCAACCCACATGTCCTCTATGTAACCTACATGAGGAAATGGAGAAAACCCACCTCTTTCGGTGTCCAGCCCTAAAGACATCGACGGAAAGGCAGAGATACTGGGAAGCAAGAAGACGGCTAATGAACTGTTATTAATTAACTGCTATATATGTACCCCCCGTGAATTGCTATTAATTAACTGCTATAAATGTACCCCCTCCATGAATTGTATGTACCCCACCCCCTCTTGGGGGAAGCTGAAGTCAAAGTTTAAGGGCTAATGATAGAATGAACTGCTATTAATTAACTGCTATATATGCACCCCCCACCCCTGGGTGTAATGAACTGTTATTAATTAACTGCTATATATGTACCCCCCGTCCATGGGGGAAGCTGAAGTCAAAGTTTAAGGGCTAATGATAAATATCATAAAGCCTGGCATTTGAAAAAAAGATTATAACTTTCATAAAGCACGACTATTTTATCAATAGGAAAGTTATTACCATTATTTTTTCGAAGGAAGTACTTCCCCTATTATGGACACTTTATTAAAAGCAATAATTTTGCATGTAGTATTTATTATTTATATTTTTTAATAAGAAATATATAAATAATTTACCCTGAGTGTACTCTAGTCACCTCTTCTTTGTTATGAACATGCAAATAAGTTAATCTCAAGTAGGAATATGCCGTTTTCTTGATCTTAGAAAGAGTTGAATTGAAGTGGAAATATCGACCGTCCTATTTAAGCAACCGCCCACTAAGCACTAAGTATTTTAAACAATGATTTGTCCAGTAATTCAAGGAATGGTGTAGGAGATTTTAATTTCGGCGAGAAAATTGACTATTAAGCCTAAAATCAACTGAATTGGACCCCTTCGCCCTCAATACCTACTCCATCTCCATTCAATAAAAAAAAGTACATTTTACTCCTCTAGTATCTAATTTGAATTGATTAACAATCCATAAAAACTGTAATTAAAATATTAAAGACTTCTTTTAAATAAGCATTTATAGTGTGTTGTGGCTTCTACCCAAGAGCTATGACAGTTTTTTGGAAATTAAAAATTTCATTTCAACGCGTAATCAAAGACTAAATTATCTATTTGACTCTATTACTTAAATATTAATTCAATTCAGATTGAATTACAAAAAAACTATTTTTTGTTCTTTGATATGGGATGGCCAATTTTTGTAATCTTATTCATGTCTGGGTACCATTATTAATAATAGTGCAATTGGGGAAAAAAATTCGATGGATTCCTCGTCTCCAAAACAAAAGGAGAGTTCTAGACGGTGTCTGGATAATTTCTGGTCTGTAATTATGCCGCTGTCTGTGTGTGTATGTGTGTGTGTGTGTGTGCGGAAGGAGGGCAATACACATAATTTGCCGCCGACACATTAATGTAATCCCCTTCTTCTTCTTCGCCCACCTTCCTCGCATACCTCCTCAATGGGCTCGACTGCCTGACTGCCTGGCTGGCTGAATTATGGTCTGTCCCATCTTTCAATCACCAGACATTCCCATGAGAAAACAAGCAGTGCTACACCTGCCTGAGGATGAGGAATTTTATTATGGCGTCTTCCCTACACCATGCAACAAGTGCGGGGTGGGAGGTGGGGG
>UZAE01000431.1:0-23578 GCA_900617975.1 Rodentolepis nana | reverse complement strand
TTTTTGCCGTATGAGTATACGTTGCCCAGGGTGCACGACGAGGAGATAAGTCTATCCCATACCCCAAAATTTAAACAAAAAAGCATAATTGAATTGTATACGGCGATCATTCTTTAGATGAAGAAAAGACAATGAAATATGCAGTTAGAGTCGTGTCGATGGCTATAATTACTGCGAGTAGGTGAGCACAAAAAGTAGGAACCTGTTCAGTGCTATTTAATGGGAGCCAGTAAACGATCCAACTGACAGGAGATGACGCGTACTGTTAGAATAGTAGGAGCCGCTTCAAAAAATTTGCAGCTTGTGTATTTGTGAAGTCCCTATAAATTGAGTAAGGGCGCTGAAGAATTCTAAACGTGCTTAAGGCGAGTGAAGGTTGTTGCTCGGTAACGCCAGGTGTCTTGCTAGGGGTTTGACTGACAGTATTTGGGACTTGGTGATATGGTTATTGACATCATGAAGGCGATTAAAAGGCAAAAATACGAGGTCAAATTTATTAAATTTCCCAATTGCCTACAAATGACGTTAATTAGATTATGGTAATTTTGCTTTTGAAATTTGGTGATCCGGTGACAATTTCTCCATTTTCACTTCGACAGATACAAGAGGATTTCGTTCTCTTTCCATCAAGTAAACCACTTACCCCTGTCATTCCTGTTCTCTTTTCACCGTATTAGCATACGAACCACTTGTTTGTTTTTTGCTGACCTTGAACTTTTGTTTCAATTTGAACATTGTGAAGTTGGTGAGTAGGATTCACTATTAAAAGATTTTGTAATTTGCAGCTCATGTGCTATTGAAGTAATATGTTCTGTGGTTTTATATTCTTATGCACACCGTCCCTTGCCCATTACTATCCTTTACCTACATTCTTTTTTCTGGACAATTGACTAACGTCAACATACATGATCTCACCGAAAGCTCGTGTCTCTTAAATAATTATTGACAGTTAATCCAATGAAATTCCACATGCCTCTGCATTTTTCTGTGAAATCATCCTCACTCGGCGATCAGACTTTGTAGCGAAAGTAACTTGTTCTCATTGCGATTCAATGTTTCATCTGAGAAATTGGGTAAATTTTTAACCATTATCTAGTCTATGAAGGTCTAGATGGATCGGTTATGGGATAACATTCTTTTGTAGCGTCAAACACTTTCATGCTACTGGCAATGCTTGGAGGTCTGGCTTTGCCACTATAGTGTATCCACCCCCCCCCCCCCCCCCTAGACAAATGCAATGTCCTTTCCCCTATTAGTATTCACATGAGTTAGTGTCATGCTTTCGCTTTTATGGCTTCATGGCGATCAGGTTAACTAATACTTTCAAAGCAACCGGACACGATTGCGCCGTTGATGAGTTTAGACTACGTACCGAACACGATTGCCTATAAACACCTTCACAGATTGGGAGTATACACTCAACTCACATGTACACCTTCACAGATTGGGAGTATACACTCAACCCACATGGACCTTCACAGATTGGGAGTATACACTCAACCCACATGCCCCCTTCACAGATTGGGAGTATACACTCAACCCATATGCCCTTTCACAGACTGGGAGTATACACTCAACCCACATGCCCTCTGGATTGGGAGTATACACTCAACCCACATGCCCCCTATGTAGCCTGGGAGTATACACTCAACCCACATGCCCTCTATGTAACCTAAGAGTATACACTCAACCCACATCCCCTCTATGTAACCTACAGGAGGAAATGGTATACACTCAACCCACATACCCTCTATGTAACCTACAGGAGCCACTCAGCCCCCTCTTCACAGATTGGGAGTATACACTCAACCCACATGCCCCCCTACAGGAGGAAATAGAGTAGACCCACCTGATTCGGTGTCCAGCCCTAAAGGCAACGACGGAAATCCAGAGATACTGGGAAGCAAGACGGCTAATGAACTGCTATGAATTAACTGCTATAAATGTACTCCCCCCCCCCCCATGGGGAAGATGAAGTCAAAGTTTATGGGCTAATGATAAATATCATAAAGCCTGTCATTTCAAAAAATAATAACTTTCAAGGCAGATACAAAAAAGATAAGAGTTCTAAGACAGGTAACTAAAAGTTGAAGGAAAAGTTTAAAAATTCGATAGATTTCAGCCTTCTTCTACAAAAATCTGGTAAATCGATCGTATTTACTGCCCAGTATATTGGCAACTAATTATTTGTGATTGTTTTATTAGCCTTACTTTAGTGCCTTCATTTGTGCAGATTGTGGGACACTTCATCAATGACCAAATAGAAATCCTGCTATAGAATACTACTCAGAAATATTTAGCTATTAAAGTTCAAACGAATTATCTGATAACTAATCGCTTTGCCAACATTACACTTCGCAATCAATATACGTACTGAATAAACGTGCTCCGTGCTACACGCTAATATGCTCACTGAATAGACGTGCTCCGTGCTACACGTCTGATACCCGTACTGAAAAAACGTGCTCCGTGCTACACGTCTGAATCCGTACTGAATAAGCGTGCTCCGTGCTACACGTCTGTTTTCCCGTATCGAATAAACGTATTCCTTGCTACACGTCTGTTTTCCGCTACTGAATAAATGTTCCGTGCTACACGTCTGTATCCTCTGTACTGGGCTATAGCTTAGCTTGTTCTGGGATCTAGCTAGAGGTTGGAGAATCTGCCATAGAGATTTCTGATTCCTAGCTAGATGTTGGAGAATCTGCCATAGAAATTTCTGAGCCGGTAGCTAGATGTTTGAGAATCTGCCATGGAGATTTCTGAGTCGGTCTAGCTAGATGTTGTAGAATCTGCCATAGAGATTTCTAAGTCAGTCAGGCTTTACTTAGGGAATCTGCCATAGAGATTTCTGAGTCGGTCAGGCTTTACTACCGTAGCAATCCGCCACAAGATTGTGTTGAATATTTTAAATCAAATAAGCTGGTAAATTTCCTGATACCGAAATCAAAAATTGTGTATTGCGAAAGCGCCATGTATGACCTTCAAGCCGTTGCTCTACTTTTGATGCGGGGTTATTGTCTGTTTCCATAAATTTAATACGGCTTAGGCAAACGAAAGTTCATTCACATATAATTCTAATAAGAGACTATTGTAACTATGCAGTTGATTAAAGTTACAACGAGGCTTTAAGAGAAACTTTCGTGAATGAACTTTTCTTCGAGAAATTTGTGAATGTACTTAAACAAAAGAAAGGTGATCTTTAAATAGCACAGATTTGAAAAGTAGAAATCAGGAAAACCGCGAATCCTTGTGGTGTGGTACGGAATAAATAATGAAAAGCTTTTTAATCGAAATTTTAATTTCATCATCATATTTGGGCCTTTAAATAAAAATAAATTAATTGCTTGTTTTTTTTTCTTGTTTAACTGTTCTTCTATCTGATAAGGTTCAAGTAATGACAGATTTGACAATCTTGGGGAATACAACTTTAGCAGGGCAAAGCAGGGTCCTCTCAATCAATCAATGACCAAAGTCATTACGGAGTCCTCATACCTGAAAGTGTATTTAACAACTGAGCTCCATGTCAACGCTGAACAAACCCAAAAAATACTCCTAACAGGCAGCCCAACGGTCACAACCCAGGGGACAGGACACAGTTAAATTACTAGGGAGCAATTATTTAGAATTTTTTATTGACACCTTAGCCCACTTAGTAAAGCACCCTTTCTGGTGAGAATCTCGCACCTTCCAAACCACTCTATTTTGCCAGACTCCAACACTGCGTTCTATGAGTGGGCAATGGAGGTAATTAATCCGTTCACCTCCGATGTGCACGTTGGTCAGAGTCCACCAACAAACAACAATTGCATTATATACGTGCTCCATATACATGTGGATAGCCTTTGTCAAATTAAAATGCAATTGCATTCTGCCTCAAGCACTAGAAAGTGAATCCAGGTAAATAACGCTTTATAATGGAATAGCTATTACTTATATTTTCTATAAATTAGAGTAGATTGCAAAGTTAATAAAGCGACTTTGAAGTATTTGCACATCTCTCCCTTTATCTGAGACTAAGTTTTCGTAGCCTAGCAATATCTGATGAGCAATTTACATACGTAACATGTCTCGGCTGTCAAATTAATAAAAATTTCTCGATTTATGCTAACTTAGTATTTGTAGTGACTCATTTAATAAATTTTACGTGGAACAATGCTTAATTCTTTGACAATCATAAAGTCAAACAAATTTATCTTCAAATTCTACCATTATTCTAGTCCCCCTACGTATCAGTTACTTGTCCGAAATGAAGTACTACAGTGTGTCCAGGGCAAATTTCAGAGAATAGAATTTGGTCAGTTTGTCCAGAGCCGTTAAGGGTATTCGTACACACTACGATTCCTTTAAAAAGTACAAACCTTTCATCAATCATATGCGTGGTGACGACGAGAATGGATGGCCGGCGTTCTCCTGATTCGTAAAGAGGGAAAACTTGTATTGAGGTGAATCCTGCCTTCAGTCTAAGTGAGAAGATATTGATGATTGTCCAATATTTCCTTTACATAGCTAAAAGAAAAGGTCATAAACTGGAGAATTAAGTGATGATTATGAGACACTGTAATTAGAATAAAGCAAAGATATCCGACTAAATAACGTGATTGCGATTGCAAAGTGGAGGAGGAGTTGAGGCCGAATTAGATGGAACTTAGATTGTGTAAATACTTAAGTAATAATGCAATTAGCAAAATCTATTTCTTTTTCACAGGTGAGACTGTAAAAGTTAGCCCATTTATTCATGCATCCCGATATATGTCCTAAATGGTCTTGCATTTACTGTGACTAATGGAAAGCAGCTAATTATATTAACGTATAATTCAAAATTAATTTAAATTATTGGTATAGTGTAGTACTTATTCTTTAACGAAGCAGAAAAATAATACAAGGTAAAATTTTGGGGTTCATTGGTGGATAATGTTAAATGAATAAATATGTTTCTAAGGAAAGGATTTTTATTGAGCAAATAAAGTGAGATTTAACCAGAATTTGTCCTATTTCACAATCTAAATGTGATTAAAAGACTCGGCGATAGATAATTTTCTATGAAACCATGTAGTTGAAGATTTGAAAAAATCAAAACATTTGTGCGTGTTATGACTAGAGCTATTGGAACCGACTTCTACATCACGATCATAAAAATTAATTATTAGTGCTGAAAATCCTATGTTCAAAAAATTTATTGTATTGTATAGATAAAAGCCAAAGTTTGACGGTTATGAAAGTTTTCGGAAAGTGAAACAGCGGAACCAATCATCAGTATAAAAACAATTAACTATTAAATGCAGTAGGTTAAATAAACAGCTGAAAGCTAATCATCCAGCACAATTAATTCAATAAATATAACTTAATGATTATTTTCAAATCTAAAAGGGCTATTATCCATCTATTCAAACTTAGAGATGAAATAAAATAATAATCAAACTTTTATTATAACGCAAATATTTTGTAGTTTTATTGATACGATACGCCAATAGAGTTTATTGCACAAATGAAATATAAAGTTGTCTATTTCTTGATTGGCTCGATTAGATTATTATATGGATGAATATTTCTGTAAATTGTCTATGTTCATCTATTTAAAATGTTTTGGGAAAGTACAGTTAGTCTTCAGCAAATTACAGAGGTAATGAAGCTTTTAAGTAACTAATTTTAAACAGGAAACAACTTTAGAAGAATTTTTGGATGATGATTACGCTTTGCAACATGTAGCGTCACGTAGCACAGATGTGATAAATTTGTACATATATCATTTTTGATTAAATTATACTGTAGCCTCACTACCTCCGAGCGAATGAGTAAACTCATTGAAATGGTGATCGATCAGTCGAATATAACCTACGATACTGTTAGATTTAAGTAAGGACTTTTTGTACTTTTCATTCTGGTATTATAGGCGTCCGTCGGTTGCTGCCGAGATTCTATCTTCCCGCGTTCCTGGGTTATTGGATTATATTGTTCCCGGTGGTATAAATCCTGAAACTGATTCTTTGCCTTTTGTGGATAAGCTTATTTCCTTTATTGACACTCCGTGCTCTCCAAATCCACTTTCTTCCGGATTCTTTGTCAAAATAATGACCAATCTCTTTTCTAACAAGGCTAATGAGGTACGTTTTAACCGTCTCTATATTATTTATGCATGTACAAATCCAAAATCCATTTTCCTGATTTTATCTATTTTATTATTTTTTTGCCTTTGTTGAATAAATCTTTTATGAGAAAGCAAATCCTGGTTTTGAGAATAGACCTATGTCCAAGTTGATATTAGGGCATTAGATAGTTTAAAGGGAAATTATGGCGGTTAAGTGTAAGGGATTGAGAAATTCGGACGACTGTGTCTTTTGATTTCACCGTCTTTTTAATCTCCTCTTCACTTACTTCATTGCCGTGTTATGACAAACTCACGCAGATTTCCCTCCTCATTTTGTAACTTGAAGTTTCTTACTTAAAATATTGTCTTAGCTCTCCATTCAAGTGCTTATCATTAACCCTTGCTAATCTTTTTATTGTGTTAACGCTTGTAGCGGGACGTATTTAAATTTGCTACTAATTCATTTGCAGGCTTTCATTTAATCAATCACCCCATTAGAACATTTGAGCGATGGTCAACTAAGCGTATTAGCAGTTGCCTTACTCAAGAAGCGTACTTGAATGCACTAAGTTACAAAGCCTCTTTTAGTTGTAAAACAAACTCCGGAATTGAGTGCATTGTCAATACAAATTACTATATATCTATTCATCGTTGTTTACTTGAAGATTGAGTATATATTTTGTCAATCCTTACTTCATTTTTGAGCAATCATCAAACGAATTATTTTATAACATTTTAATCTCAAGTTCTAGAGTCCGAATTTCATCGTAGACTACTTCAAATCGACATTAGTAATGCTTTTTACTGATCTAATGTGTCATTCATTTTAAAAGGAATTGCACAGATTATTCAGCTGCTAATCACAAAGCCTGTGATTGCTAAACTCCCACCCAACAGTGGTTTATCCCTAGGTCCGAAAATCGGCTCGAGGCTCCTTTTCTGCTTTCCCATTCATTACTGATATTTGTTATTATGTTGTTCATTGGGTATACACCGTTGGGTAGCAAAATTAATGCTATCTAAATTGACAGATATGTAAATGTTTACAACGCTTTTCGCTCTCTCTCTGTTTAAATATGTATATACAACTAAAAATACTTTATTTGACTTTAACACACCATTTGATTGTTCACGGGAGTAGTAGTAGTAGTTATATTATTTGATATAAATACTAATTCAGTACTTAGTACTAGAATAGCATTCTATTCAGTTAAGTTTAGTTGGAGTGCAACCTCTCTGTAGACTAATTAGGCATTGCAATTATAAATTTAATTGGTCTTGTCGTTATAGTACGAAATTGGATGTCAGAGTTTCAGTTCTCGCCGGTTCACGTATAGTAGACAGAATTGCTAGCCACTCGCTGGTTAAATCTGCCTAATGGTTCGGAATTCTCGCCAGCGAAGTCTTCTGGTGCTCTCTTTCCCCAGTACTAGTGTTGGCTAACGCTTTCTAAAGGGTACTTTATATGATTGTTGTTGTAATCAAAATCGGGAATCTGGTAAATTTGATTTTAATTTCTGATGTGTAGCTTGTCTCATCTATGAATGTGAGGCTGTCCAACTCCCTGCATTGCATTGGTCCATGCATGATAAGTGAAAATATGTGCTCATCTTTGAAGGTAAAAGTGAAGCCTCCGGCCTCTACATTCCTGATTGCTATTCAACATCATTAGGTGCGTTGTGCCTTCTATCTCATATTTCACTCTCTGAACAGATGACTAAATGGTGACTTTCAGCTCAAATAGCAAATTTAATGTTCAGTATTTCAGGGACTATTCTTGAAACATTCCTTCTATCGCTTCCCTTATGAAAGGGTTAATTCTTTCACCGCTTTCCATGACTTACTTCATTTCGATTATTCCATCTCTTTAAAGCTTGTTGTGAATTTTACACAACAGCACCTGGAGTTGAACTCCAGCATTAATCACTTTTTTCGATTCCTACTATCATATAAACTGAACCAAATTCATGTTGAAGATTTACTACTTATTGCACCAATTTGATCAAATTGAAACAATAATCCCATAGGTTTGATGGTGAGGTAAAATGGATGATAGGTGAAACTTTGTTGTCCGAATTTTGATAATTAGCTATTTATGACTGTGAATGGTCTGTCCATAAGCTTGTATTGCTAGATGTTCTTAAAGTCAGCGTGTTCAAAAGATGATTATTTTGAACATTTATACCAAATGGCACTTTGTTACAGTTATCATTAGCTCTTTAGTTGACTTCGGGTTTCACAGAAGGGAGGAATGTTAAAAGCCACAAAAATTCGAGAGGGAGAATAGTAGAGTGGATCAAAGAAGTAAAAGAGGCAGACACAAACGTAGAGAAAGGGGTAAAGGTGGGTATCGTGGAAAAGGAGGAATATGACATAGTGTCGGGTCATGGTTGTTTGTAGTCAGAAGTCAACTGCCGGTTAATAGACTTTTGTCGTATGAGTGTACGTTACCTAGGGTGTACCACGTAGAGGTAAGTTTATCGCGCACCCAGTTGTGTTGAAGCTAAAAGTGCGTTAATGGATGAAGTTGAAGAAAGAGTGCATGCTTAATTGTGCCGTTTCTATTGTTATTCGTTATTGCCCCATCTGTTCTCCCAACTTAAGACAAGGCCCTTTCTCCTGACATCATTATCGCTTTTATTTTCTGTTGAGCTTGTTCTTGGGCTTTACTAGGTATTTTTTATTTAACACAATATTCCAGTCTCTATTTGTTAAACCTCGTTACCTCTGCCGATGACAAGGCCAAACAATTTCCAATTTCCAAAAGTAGATTGGAAATTCGCGGGTATCGAAAGAACTTGACTTCCTTCTGTATTCTTGAATTATTTATGAATTTTATTATATCTGTTGTTAGAGGTGCCTGAATTGTAATCCATTAAAGGGGACGTGACTTGAAAGCGACTTTTTCTACACCTCACTGTTTTCGTCTTTTCAACCTATCGAACATAAGTTTTTGTCTGCAAAAAAGAAACGGAAAAAAATTTAACCATAATTTTGAAAGCATTTGCAATTGTGACTTTTGCTTTCTGTTGCTATTATTTTAGCTTGTGCCGTATCTTCGGACGACAAGGCGACAATTCCTGCCAAATGTTTTGAGGCACATTGACCTCCCGGCCATTGCAGAGCTCCTCATAGAAATCACACACCAAGATAACAATCAGCAACATGTTATTGCTCAAGTGAGTTCCCACTTTCTACTTCTGTGTCTAATACACTGTGTGTCAATGAACCTGGCCTTTTCTAGTCTGGCTTAGTCGCTGTCTTCTCTCTCTCTCTCTGGGGTCTTAACAACACCTTTGGCATGTTCATAAAGCAGTTCTACAATGCATAATGACATATCTTGAGCAATATATGTATCAGACCTGAGCTTTCTTTTAGTTGGTTGGGAAGTAGATGAGTGCTCCCCTATTGGGTTTGTGATGCTACAGGCTTAGTGGGTAATAATATCGAGTAAATCTATTTTTTTCCTGAATTGATGAAAATCTGCTACACATTAAATCTAGAATGATTGCATTGCTTACTTAAAGTTCTAATTCGTTTACCTCTGGCAACACTATTCAATCTGTAATTAATGAAAAAGCTAAAACCATTATAGAAGCGAATGGATTGAAACAGAGTGGAAGTTGAGTTTGATGTGATCACTGTTACATTATTCAGGTTTGGCATAGATTAATCTAAATTTTTCAGCAAATAAATATATGAAATGGTCAAGATATGGGCTGGATAAGTAGACACGAAGTGTGGCCCAGCGATTAACGCACCTTTCTGCGTAGTTAGAAATCAGGGTTTGCTATAAAATCATTGGGCGGTGTTGCCAATCGCACCGCTACTTCTCTATCCACTGTCCATCGTAATCGATCCTTCTAGTGAAACTTTGATTGAAGCGATAGCGTCTGCGTCCTTCATTACTTAGAGGTAAGAATTGCCTTCAAACGGGTCTTCTAAAAATCTATTCAACTGCAACGCACTTAAGTGGTTTTATGAACAAAAAAAAAGAATGTCAAACAAGCTTTGGGAAGAGTTTTTACAAGTGGAGGGTAAGGTGTGGTTGAAGAATATCGAAGTAAATTGTGAAAGAAAAGATTCGAAGAAATGGAAAATACGGATCTTGTTTCATACCCGCATAAATGCGAAGACTTCACGTGTATTGTTTATTTTACATAATCTACAATAAGGCTTTCTTAACTAAAGCACTGTCGGAATTCAAGAATGTAAGGTTGTGACTTCTATTTACTTCGTTGATTACATATTTAATGTGTTTTATATTCAACGTTTCCTTATTTTTCTTTCTAGTGGTTCCTTGAATGTGAAGTGTTTTCGAAACTCCTGGATATGATTTCTTCTCCCGATGAATCTGATGAGGTACGTCATCTCTTAACTATTACTTATAGCAATTTCAGTAAATATACGTTTACTTTCACAACGATATATTGAGCCAGGTTTTGTATCCCTCTGATTGAATGTCGTCCTTTAATGATTAATCCATCCTTAGAAGTTCTGAACTCTTTGTTCTGGGGAAAACAAACTTATTAAATATTTATAAACCGTTTTCTTTCTGAACCATGGTGAGTTCCTTCGGCGAGGTTAGGCATCAGCGATTCGATAACCAACAGCCCCAGCTAAGCCTTTTTTCCAAATTAAGCGTTGGTAAACCCTTTCTTAAATGGTTGTGGTTGACTTAGGCACGCAATCCTTAGAAGCTAACTGATTCTAATTGTTTTATTGACTTGGCTTTACAAACGTTCTTATCCTTTCCGTGAGGCAGCGATCTTACACCCATTTTTCCAGATTTTGCTTTTGATTTTAGAAACAGGAATCAGCGTGTAAATGTTTGGTTGAGTTGATAGGGAGCTATCGAAACCACGTCGTATTCGCTTCATCTGAGGATACTGATGAAGACGACTTGCTGACAAAAGATACGGCTTCTAATGCTCAAGATCGTCCTGAAACAGTTCTTCTTGCAAAATCCATTGCAATTCTGGATGTTTTGGAAGGGTGTGTTTGAAATTAAGCTACTGCTTGGCTGTGCTACTTTTTTACCACTTTATCCTGCCTTTTAGGGAATCCTTTATGACTCGATTAGTAGATGTCATCGGGAATGAGACTTCTTCCATTACTTCACGCAATTCTGCAATTGATATCCTGCTTACGCTGGTTGATAAGACGAAATCGTGAGTTTGTTTTCATGGAATCGCATGCGTAGTTAACCAACTTCTCTTTAAATATAACTTCTAACTATGGTTCTCAATAACTACTAGCATCTTTTTGCTTTCAATTTAGCCCGAATGGTCTACCACCGAGTGGTGGCGACGAATACATTTCAGACATCCCTCTGGACAGTCTTCCAAGCACTCGGATGATCTTCAGTAACCCCCTCTTAACCAAGAACAACTGCCCTCTCTTGAAGGCACGTATTAAGCTTGCCGAAGCTACAGCTTGTTCGGTTTTAATTCCTCGTCTACACAAATTGTACAGTCTCCTTCAATCCAACAATATTGCTGTCTTTTCGGTACATTCAATGACGTGTAATCATCGGATATTGCATTGCACGGCTTTTATTGTTTCCTTGTTGTGCGTTTTAGCAACAAAACTATCCTCAGATGCCTACCACCGTCGGCGTTTTAAACCCACCTCTTGGGAAGACTCGTCTGGCGATAGTTAATTTAATTTCTATACTTCCACAACTTCGCGGTGATGAGAAGAACGTAGAGGATTTGAGACAAGCCCTTTGCAAAGAATCCTTTCTTCCCCTCGTTATGGTTCGTCCACCTATTGTTCTTCTTTTTATGCACGACTTCATTCTTAATACATGTTATATCTTATTACTTCAGGATCTCTTTGTGAAGTATCCCTTCAACTCTCTCTTGCACAGGGCTGTTGTACATCTGATTAAGCACCTTGTAAATGTATCTGCATGTTCCTCAACAAAGGCGTCTGAACAAGTATCTGATGCTGGCACCAATGTAAGAGCGAAGCCTCTCTCAGAAGAAAATACAACGGAAGGTACGTTCTCCTTCCTCTTTCTGTGAATAGGTGCTTTTATAAAAGAAATCAATTAGACTATGGAATATAAGCGATTGGAAAGCTGATTTTCATTTTGGTTTATAATTGTTAGTTTAATCGTCCTTATCATCAATCTCTGTTTATTCGAAGTCAATATTCAGGGTATTACAGTCAAACACGCTGAATGGCTTAATGACGCTGCCTACTTTTGAGTCTCTGGCCCAACTGTCATCCCTCTAATTAAATGCAAGATTTTTGGAGGGTTTGAGGCGAGTAAAGGTGGTAAAACACTTAATGACCTTCGAGATAGTCCCTCAGGTTTAATGATTTTCATAACTACTTAAAGGAAACAGTGACATTTCCTAATTCAGAAAAGCATGATCAAGTGCATAGGAAATGGTGGAAGAAAACGAAAATGTAAGCCAAGAGTAAGAAATTGGGATAGGGCGAGAAAAAAATCGGTAAGAAGCGAGTGAGGTGGAGCGAAATTTGTTCTTTTGTGTTCTTTGTTAGTGGCCAACTTATTTGGGACCATAGAACCAGAAATGGAGTAATATTGCAATTCGCTTTCCAGTAAGCCAATAAGCGTGCGTCCTCTGTGAACCAATAGGAAACTAGGAGGTGAATGAGAAGTTAATAAGACTGTCTTACCGGTGTTTCAGGGACGTTTTGCAGGAATCAATAGGTGTTTATATAGTTATGAATCGTAGTGTACCTAGCTGAATCAAAATGGCCTACAGTATAGGCTTGTCTACATGGACTTAAATCTCCATTGTTAATAACTGCTTAAGAAAGAAAATAAATTGGCATATGGAATTGAGATTTTTCATTATTTTCAAATATTATCGTACCAACTAATTTGTCAAATCATCATGTATGATGCCTTTTGGAATTGCTTGAGTAAATAAGACTGCCTACTGATTTCTGTCTTCAATGGTGAAATATCGGTTTGTTAGTTAAAAAAGACGATGAGGTTACTGGAGAAGCGGAGAAAGAAGTGTCCGAATTGCCTGACTACCTGGTCAATCATATCCTCCACGAATCCCATATTATTGAATGGATCCTTCGACTCTCTTGCATTCCACAAGAGCAGTAAGTTACTGTTATTTGCATTTCTCTTGACTATAAATCCAGGGCTTAAATAGCCAAGGGTATTTGCGGGGGATTCCATCATCAATTAGTGTAAATTCAACAAGGTTTCCCATCTGCTGTCTCGAACTATTCTATGCGTTGCCGTTGAAGGATGTTTCTATTTGTTACCTTTTCTCCAAAAGTCTTGACCTTAAATAGAATGATCTCCTCGTATTAAATTTCTGTTGTTTGAATGTCGTCTGCCATTCCTCCCTTGTCTACTATTCACAAAATCCCATGCAAGGCCTACAGTCTTGAGTTCCACCCTGGTATTCAATCCATTGGTAAGCCACTTGTATTAATAGCCAAGCATTCGAGCACAGAGGCATAGGAAGACGGTTCAGTTTTAAGAGGGAATGGTGGGGAATAAGTGTGCTCTCTGGATTCTGGAATTATCAAGTTGCCTTCTCACAAGTAAAACCCTGTTAAGGATAAACATTCACCAACTTAATTCTATTATTCAGGTACAGTGCTATATTAACGTCAGCATTGTTAAAATTCAATGCGTCTACTCTATCAACTTGTACTATCTCTCGAGAATAAAGCCAATGGTAGTGTTGACAGATCTTTTTATTTGTTATTCAGTCGTAATGATCTCTTGGAGTTTGGCGATTTTGTTGGCTTATGCCTATTTCAAGTCTAAGAGTATCAGCAACACCCGGTTACTTTGACGCGTGATTCACACCAATACGCTTGGTCACTCTGTTAACTGGATGTGTGCCAATTAGTGCCCTGTCCCTTCCCCTCCGATTTTCCAGGCATGCCTTTTAATCGTTTCGCCTCGATAATCTTCACAGAGCATCAGTTTTAGGGATCATAGTAACCGCTCAAGCTCATTCAATAATAGTGGCCTTTGATTTTGTACTGAAATAATGAAATCACATTCTACCCACCTTCCTTATCGACTGGATGACTCATGCGATTAGTCATTCATTTCATCTGTTGATCATCGATTCCGTGCGCTCTAACTTGGCAGGCATACAATTTTGCCACTGTGTCTCCGCTGTGAAATTTAATCAGCCACATTGGCTGTTTCCGCTCAGTTAATGATACGAGCACCACCAACCCTCAGCTCGAAGCGGTGTTTCAGTTAGGTTTATCGGATACGTAATGATTTGCTTACTTAGTTTAGGAATATGCAAGTATTTATGTACAGATTTCAGTGCTAACCACGACTTCAATACGAGTTTCTCGTAATATTGGTTGAATACCCGAATCAGGCTTAGAGCCCTGACTCATCTCACTAACGTCTGTTGCACAATGTTATAGTCCAAATTTTTTAAATTTTATTTCAGGTCTAGTGATTCTGATCCATCAGCCGCCTGCCGATCATCAAAAGTGAAACCCAAACCTGGCTACTCTGGTCATCTGTGGCAAATTGCAAATCTTATAAATGACCAATTTCCCACGACTGAGACTCTTGCAGGTTTGTGAAGTTTGCACGAGTTTGGAAGGCATTGTAACGTCTTTCACATTTACATTTCGTGTACTTTCTCTTAAAGGCCTACCATCTGATGTGATCACGAAATGGCAAGCGTTTGTAGAAGGACCTCTCACAGCAATCAATGAAGCTCAAAAAATCACCAAGGTTGGTGGCTTGTTACTTAAGTAATTTAAGTAGGTCTTTTAGAAACAGTAAGAGATATCAACGCCTCAGTGGACTAGCAGTGCACGTAGTAGGAATTAGAAGGTGTCTTAGGGGTCTTGTGCTTATAGTGTAGAGCGTGGCTTTTAGCGCTTCTAATCTTTCAGTGAAAGGTTTGCATGGGAAAAAGTGTCGATATCTGCTAAAAATCAGGTAGTAAATATTTGGTTACAATTTTTGTAATTGGATCGTTTGGGGATTACTTGCTCCCTTCCATCAATCAAGACGGAAGTTAAAACTTTGAAGTCATATTAGAAGCAAGTCAAGCTATAGTGGTGAGGGCGTTGATTATTTAATTCAATGCAATTCGTTTGCAGCATCCCCTACTTCTCTCCTCTCCGCTTGAACTATTATCACACACGGATCATTTGATGAAAGTAGAATAAGTGATTCTCGGCATGATAGACGTACAGTTTGATTGCTACCTTATCGCTGGATACGGAAGCCAAGGCACACTGGTTGGTACCAATGATCATAGGTTGAGGGGGGGGGGTGGAGTGAAACGCCAGAGATTCGCTGTAACGGGCGTTTAAAGTCTTTAAGCATTTAATTCGATTGTGCTTAGAAGCTGTTGCAATTAGCGCACTCCATGGGTGATGTTTTGTAAATAATTTGATTAAGCAACGGAGGGATAAGTAAAATGGGCTTCTGATAAGTAACCTTTTCCTTCCTTTTCAACTAGACTGATCACAATTTCGAGAAGCCGGCACCAATTTCCCTTGATGCAATCAAGATCGGTGGAAACGGAAACCAAATAGCTCAATTATTTAAGGTGAACATTTAATCATTTTGCCTGCTCTCTCTCTCCCTCTCTCTCTGTAACTTTTTACATCAAAACTTTGCCCTTTAAGTTGTATCCGTGGCATTTTCGAAGTCCACTGCGAATTGCTGTGAAATTCACCAGGAGTTGTAGAGTACTTAGTGGGTGCATAATTGGCACTTCGGTTTTCTTGATAGTGTGTGTCTGTGTGTACAGTATTTGCCCATCCTTCTTATGCTTGAGCAGTTTCTGAACCACCTAATATTCGCCTTCTGGCAGGTTATCACTAAGCGTAAGTCTCCGCTGAAGCAGAGGGTAGTGGTAATACTTCTTAGTCTCAGTCATCTTTTCTCTAGGTTCCCAGCTTGTGTACTCCTTTATGCGTGGAACGTCTGACTACTTGTACTACTGCTAACATTTTTTTATAAATGAGTAAAGTTTAATCGATGAAAGGTAAATAATAAAGGTTTTAAACAGAAAATTCATGCAGAAACCTGTGGATCTCGACCTTTAAAACCAATGTTTGCCATTTAACCAAGTTTTTTCTGGCTTGAAATGTTTGCTTTGAAGTCGACTGAATGGACAAAAGTTCACAGCCTTCTCGCTTATTGCTTTAATGTAATAAATTTCGCAGCCCAATTTCTTTTTTATACATTATGACGACTAAGCTTAACTTCTGTATTCGAGTGATTGCACTTCACTGATACCTTTAGTGAATTAAGTATAAGTTATGGATGCTATATATACCAGCTTCGTCATTTTGAATTTTTTTTTGCCAAAACTTGTTACTTGGACGGAGTCAGTTTATTGCCTATCGCTTGGTGTGTAGCAGCACCTCAACATTACGTCACCATGGATGGAATCAGTCACTTCTCCACGAGAAATTGAAAGTTCACTGGCTATCTATTTCGTTTTCTAAGTATTGAGATTGTGTACTTTTTTACCTCCTTTTTCTTCCACATCACATTCACACTGTGCCTGTGTATGACTTATTATTCTCTATAGGAGTTTATTGGAGAGTTTTTTTCCTCAACCCGAGTAAGTTGTCGGCTTAGTTTTTTGTGGCTAGCTGTGTATATCCCGATGTACTTCCCTACTCACCTAACACCTTTTTTTATTATTCATTTTAGCTTCTTCAAGGCAGTTCGGATTTTCAGATCCTGTAAGTTGATCTCTTGATAATGCCAATAATGATGAGGGGGTGGGGGTAATAATCACAGTCATCGAAACACTTCACGTTGATGTTCGGGGTTTGGTGTGCGTGCTCTTTTGTGTACGCTTCGGGGTGGAAAGAGCATAAGTTTCATAGTAGTCTCATTCAGGACGTTGCAGTTGAATTTTGAACATTTTTTCCCCAACCAACCCCCCTCCACACACACAGGACTTTGCAAAAATAAGTGCTTGGCTAATTGGAAGGGTTTGAGTTGTGAATTCCTGTCGGTCATTATTGTTTTTTCTCTAAAAACAGTGTATTAATCGCTCTATATGTAGACCTTTTTAACCTCCTTCCTCCGTAAAACAGTTGGATTATTTCATTTGAGATGTTCTTAATATTTTATTATTAGTCAGTTCGAGTGGGGGTGTTAAAAGCGTTCAACCAATCACTTTCACTTGATTGCTAAATGTATTTGCACTTATCATTAATTTGCCTTTGAGGCTAGTTCGCGACAGCGCGAACACTCACTGTGTGGCTCAGCAGTTAGTGCATTTGTCCCACTACATCGAGGGTTTTCGGTTCCGTGCTCACTCAGGGTCTAACCAGTTAACAGAACACTCATGCTCCTTTATTATTGCTTTCTATATTTAGATAATTTTCTCACCTTGGTGCGTCATAATGCTATCTTAACTAAAATATAACTGCTTTTATAGACTCGGATCAATATGTGATGAATGGTGGGAATTCTAACTATATTGAGCCTTGTGATACTTTTGTAATGCCTATTGACAAACAACGATTTTCCCCTGGTAAATTAATCAATACTCATTGAGCAAGGCACTATGTGGACTGTAAATGAATCTTTCTTTAAGGGTGGGGGTGGGGGTGGGGGCGGCATTAATGCTACGCTTAACCGTCACTGGATCTTCTAAAAATTTTTATTTTTATGTCTAAATCTGTGAAAGGTAGGGGACAGGGAGGGCAAACTTCCACAAAAATGATGTTTATCCTTGACTAAATAAATCCTTTTGGAGACTACTTAAGCCGTCCGATTGGCCCAAAGAATCCTCATTCCCCTTCATTTCTACGCCTCATTGTAACTGTAGAGCTTCCAGACTTGGGTCAATTGGCATTGGTCGCACGCCTTCGGTTTCTCGGCCGGATCCAAACGAAGACGCTTTTGACGAATTCCCAGGCTCTAGTGGTTTATCCCATCCTGTTTGCCCCGTGGAAGAGAGCAAGCCAACTCGAGATAGTGATAATGATGATGGAGATGATGATAATAACAGTGATAGTGTCAGTGATTCCTCAGATGAAGAGGACTTACAGTCTCCTGCTGTGATTCGCCAACAGCGAACCAATCGGACACCTACCGTTTTGAACTCAGCCAATGGTAACCAGTCGGCCTCTATGAATCCTCTCGATACACGTGAGTTGTATTTGATTATTGTATTTATTTCCTGTAGTAATTCTTAAATAAGTCTTTTGTTGTATTCAGACGTTTCTCCTTGGCCAACTGAGGTACCTGAAACTTCCACTTCTGCTATCTCCTCTGTTCAAATATCAACTCCAGAAGGTGACAAGGCTTCAGATAACTCGAATCCCGATGAATGGGCGGATTTCACCTCTGCCTTCGGTTAGTTTAATTTATATTATTGAACAGTTGGATGTTTCATACAAAAGAATTGGTTACTCAATTCTAATAATCGTTTCATTTCAGGTGGAGCAAAAAATCAATAAAGGCTTTGTCCCATACTACTAGTATTTACCCAGTAGTATATTCTCTCCGCCTCTCTCTCTCTCCCTCTTCAAATTTTGCTGTCAGTGTTTGTTGAATGAACAAACGGAAGAACAAACTCTCTTCTAGACCCCGCTAGCTCCTTCTTCCCTCTCTCTCTCTCCATCTTCTATTGTCAAAATTTGCAGTTTAGAAATGTTTTGTACCTCATTTTTGGGTTGCCATGAAACTAGATTAGTCTAGACTAGTGAAGAGGATAACAGTCTGAGGTTATTAATTTAGTGAAGCTGAATACCTTTTTATCATTGTAAGTCATAAGTAGAAGAATGGCTCAAGTGATCATTTATTAGGCAAGGCAATATGAAATTGAAGGGCCTGGAGGTGTCTATTATAGACATGAAAGAAGTAATTGGAATAAGTTAAGCTAATTATATGGGTAGAGCAAAACGGTGTTGGCCATGAGGTTACCTCGACTAGTTAATTTGCTTCTCTGTGGCCATATGTATGCAATGCGTTCTGTATATGGACTACGGAGAACAGAGTGGGTTGAATTAGAACCTTCAATCCCCTCTTATACTTGAATACACGAATGACCTGTATGTTTGATTAAAATTAACGCTTTTTTAGGTCTAGGTGTTGTAATAATTGTGTGCCGTTGAACTATTAAATGAGGAATATGATTGATGGTTTATTGAGGATATATTCTTCATCAAGATTCAAGAGAACATGTGAGGGACCACACAGGATGAAGATACTTAATTTACTGTTTGTAGAGGCTGATACAAGGAGTTGGAGAGTGAGGTGTAGCTGTGTGGGGGGAGACTGACATTGGGTATAACTATGCCGAAGTTACTAAGGCGATAAGGAGGAGTTGTTTAAGGCTGTTGATTTGGTAAGAAGGCAATGAAGAATTCAGTTGGTATTTGGTAATTTGGAAATGGGTGGTGAGAGCAAGGATTGGCGTGTGGGTCTTGAGTGTTATGCTGATTAACACCAAATGTGTTAATTGGCATGCTGCATAGAAACGGGAGCGTCAGCTTCCTAACCTGCTCGACTCGATATAAAGCACTTCCTAGTTCATAGTTCTAATTGGTCAATTTCGTGTTATCCGGAAAATGAGCTGAAACATCGCACAACAGATACGATTAAAAGTCGGTGATTGATATTCCAGGTGAACTGGGGTCAAACAGAGAACTCTCAACCAGACACCAATCAATAATACGGGCATTGTTTAGCAAACTCTTCATCGTATTTTAATGACTAAGCTCTACGACAGACGCACATCCCAAATAGACGTGTTCCACATCATGTGCCTGTTGCCTTCATATCTATATATTTTTGAATGGGGTGTGCGATAGGCTTAGTCATTAAAATACGATGAAGAGTTTGCTAAACAATGCCCGTATTATTGATTGGTGTCTGGTTGAGAGTTCTCTGCCCTCATGCCGCACTTGATCACTATGCCAAAAGTGACATGGCCGCACCTTCGAGTCTGTCTGAGTGCATATGACATTTCTTTGGTCACCCCATAAGTTCTCTCTCTCCCACTGGGCTGCGTTTAGTTAAAGATTTGAGTAAAATACCTAAAGGATATGTACTTATTGGAAGAAAATCGCATTTTTTTGAGGATTTTCTTAAAATTTTGTCTCCTTAAAAATAACCGAATCGTCGAAGTGGCGCCAACTTTGACCTCAACAAATCACGCTCGGTGTAAATCAGGATTTTCAATTTGATGCCAAACTAAGCCAGCATTATTTATTAATATCAAATGACAGTCTTTATAATGGTTATCATTAGCCCTTTAGTTGACTTCGGGTTTCACAGAGGGGAGGAACAGACAAAGTCGAGAGAGATGGGGAAACAGACGAGTGATTTACGGATGTAAAAGAGACAGACAGGCACAAAGTTTGAGAATATAAGTTAAGGTAAGGTGAGTACTGTGAAGTGGTAGAAGATGACATACAGTGGAGTCATGGTAGTTTGAAATCAGAAGCGAACTGCCCGGTAATAGACTTGCCGTATGAATATACGTTTCCCAGGGTACACCACTTGGAGGTAAATCGATCGTGCACGCCAACCAGTATCATATTACAGCGAAATTTTTTTGATTCATACAACTAAATGTTAACCTGAACCTTTTAGAAGCTAACGTGTTGCCTGCCCAAAACCCTTTTTTCTAAAAGTTACATTTGTACCATGCTTTAAACTTAGTTGCCCACGCCATTCGCATGGTGACCTTAAATTAATTCATTGGTAATCAGTAGCGCATTGTATTGTTCGCGGTCGACTAGTCATGTCAGTACTTGAAAATTCACTGTTCTTTTGACTTTCGCGTTATAATATGTGTGATCATAAGATTTGCTTTCCTGAAATCACGAAATGATGGGCAACATATTGTCCTTATGACTGTAATAATTTCCGAGAGCGTTAAATTCTATTATGGGTTTGTTAGATAAATGTGATTTTTAGTGTACTTTCCATGGCTTATAACATTTTGACAGTTACCATGGTTTTATGATAATCATATGGTTTATAGTACATCGATGAGTGGAACACACTGAGCAACTTATATTCATACAGCAAAAAAAGTCAATAAACCGGCATTTGACATCTGACTTCAAACTGTCATGACCCCACTGTATGTCATATTCGACCCCTTTCACAGTGCTCACCTTACCTTGCCTTTTTCTCTACCTTTGTGCCTGTCTGTCTCTTACATCTTTGAAACACTCTCCTGTTCCCCCCTCTCGAATTCTTCTCATTTTGATGTTCCTCCACCCCTCTGTGAAGCCCGAAGTCAACCAAAGGGCTAATGATAACTATCAAAACGCCTGCCATTTGTCATAAATAAATAAATAAATATTAATTACCAATGATTAAGTGTTTATGCTTAACAGAAACATTAACATTACACTTTAAGTTTTCTTTACATTAGTGTGCTTTCAATTATGCTAATAGACAAATGTGAACAGCACACACTAATATACATAGTTCAAGTTGAACAGTAATGAGGTTTTGGCTTCTACTCGTGTTGGAATATCGGCTTATCGACTGTAAGGCCAATCAGTTTGTGTTTGAGTCCGTTTCATTTCGGAATTCATGAAAGCACGCGATCAAATCGTTGTTTTTCCAAATCGCGGCCATTGGCGACTTGTTCATTGGGGGGGTGGGGGGGGGGGGGGGGGGGGGGGGGGGGGGTGAAGGAATGCACAGCTTCAAAAATGAAATGTTCTTTTTGTCTCGTGATAATTTAATTCCTTTCGTTTGATCTGGAAAGCTTTCAAATAAATTCTTGCCAATTTATTACCTCCAAATGCAACTATCCAATGAAAGATTGAACATCTTAATAGCTATTTTCAAATCTTGGGAAAATACAAACCTTTCGAATGCCACGACTATGCACTCATGTAAGTCGATGTATCAACAAGCGCTGAATGCCACTGACTCTATTTCAGCGAGGTTCCTTGCAAAAAAAAACTTGAAATTGTGATGTTTGGAATACAAGTGGTCACGAATTATATTCGATTATTTTGAATGACCTTTTAGTTGATAACTGCATGCAATTTTGAGCATTACTTTGAATAACAAAGCCACTGGCACTATGTACCCCAAATTAGTTTGAAATTTTGAAGGTAGTCGCTTTTGTATGAAATAGTGTGACCCCTCCAAATTCAAGGTCATGGCTTTCGTTAAATCCACTTGGTTCTATTCGCCTTGAAATAATGAAATAATGACTAAAAGGAAATATTCCAGTAACTCTTGATGTATTTTGGTGACTGGATTCGGATCGGCAAGCAATACCTAATGTCTTGTCCTGTTTAAAATGGTCTTTTGAATATTTTCAACCTGAAAATTTCTATCTCTCAGAACCAGTTTTTTAAGCACAGTTCATGGATAATTCATCTCTTCACACAATTGCATATTGGCATAAAATAGTATGTGTGACCCCATGGCCACGTGACTTCTAACTTTATTAGTCATCACGAAACAGTAAAGGTTGCGATGGAAGACACTCAGACACATAGAAGTTATCGTTCCTTTTTTATAGTTTGAGAACGGACTAAATTGGTGGACTGTGCTCAGCTGAAATTCCTCTGCTCATAGCATTAAAGATACTTTAATACTTTGATCACTTGCACAACTAAGGGGTTTAATAAGACCAAAGCAATCCATTAACCTTAAACGAGTACGATGACTATGTGCATGTCTGACGAGCATAAACAAGCCAAGTGAAGAGATGAAGTGGAAGGTATCCGTACTATTCAAGAAGACGCGGATACTTCATCCAAACTCCAGAGTAATACGTTTTCTGCGTTTTCGAACTTCAATTTTTTGTTGAGAGAACAAAAAATTGGGAAGATGGGTTGATAACAACGTGTCATTCTTTTCTAGTTTGACAGCACTCGCAAATCAAATGAATCACCATAACGGAAGATCTATTAAAAGGTCATATTTCCAAAAACTGCATTTGCGAAATCATTTATTCAAAGAGAAAAAATACGATTTCAACCAATCGGTGGTTCGCAATTAATTAAAAGAAGCATTTAGGGCGTAATTCTTTGGTCTACAGTTCACCTTAAACCCAAGTGACACTTGGAAACCACTTCGCTTTAAGGCACAATAGAAAATCCTAATATCCATTAAGCTGATCATTTCTGAGGCGTAAACGGACAGAAGGAGTATCTCAGCCATTGAATCAAATGATCCTATTGCTTGTCAACTCTGAAATTTCCTCAATATCGGCACTTAATCCTTTCCCATATAACAAGCCTTTTCTTGGGTTTGGTATAACCTAATCACATATCAATTTTTAAATTTCAATTTTTCTACAAGAGTAATTGATAGAATAAAAAAATTTATATTGTTTTCGCGGGGTGTGCGATAGACTTACCTCCACGTGGTGCACACTGGGCAACGTATACTCATAAGGCAAAAAGTCTATTAACCGGCATTTGACTTCTGACTTCAAACTACCATTACCTCACTGTATGTCATATTCGACTGCTTCCCCAGTACTTACCTCACCTTTTTTTCTACCTCTTTTACATCTTTGAAAC
>UZAE01000430.1:0-23652 GCA_900617975.1 Rodentolepis nana | reverse complement strand
GCTATCAAAACGCCTGCCATTTGAAATAAATAAATGTTCCGTACCCTCTGTGAAGCCCGAAGTCAACTATAGAGCAAATGATAATTATCAAAAAGCCTGCCATTTGACATAAAAAAAATAAATTTTTGCAGCAATCATTTACAAAAATCAAATACGTTAGACCCTGTCCTCAGAGAATGAAATTATTAAATCAGATATAATGTAATGAATATATTGTTACATAAAACGGGTCAGTAGCATCTAAGTAAAGGCCTAATAAAACAAGTTAAGCAGTATATTATAATCAGTTTCCAAAAAAGAAATTGCCTTACATTTACATTGGAGATAATCATAAAAAACGTAATAAATAATTTCCTTTTTGAAAAGTCAATTTCTCAATGAAACAACTACTTCTGACAATTTAGTTTTCATTGCAATTTTTTGCTTAAAAATATTCCTTATTTTCGCATAAGTAAATTTGGCAGTTTCTCCTTGTACATCAATTCCGTGTTTGTTAAAATATCTAGTAATGTTTATGTTCAATATTTAAAAATGAATAGCTTCAATTCGTATTTAAGACCTTTGATCATGTAATGCGAAACCACAGTTTAGCCTGATAATTTACGGTAGGTAAGCTCATCTTTAAAGGAAGACTTCAATGGAAAAATTGTCCTCCACTGAATAATCTACATGCTGTGACGCTCCCACGTTTACTAAAAATTCATAACAATTTACCGTAGCCGGATGCATGCTACTCAAAACTGCCTGTTTCGAGTCATAACTTAATTTCCATTAGAGTTTCTGGTCAATATGAATGTGTGGGACACGTCATCGCCTAAAGCGTGAACGCTTGGGTGCACAGCCAATGGCCAATCAGAAGCTTCCGTTTGTTTAAGTGGATCCGCCATTTTGAATATGACTAACATTACGGCGTGTACAATTTTACTCCAATATACTTCCTAAATAAACGTGCTCCGTGCGATACGTTCGGTTTCTACATAGCTGGGATGTAGCTTAGTTAATTCTGTTAGTACAGCTGGATATAAGTAATTCTGCCACAGAGATATCTGAGTCATTCAAGGCTTACCTAGTGCAGCAATCCGATGCAAATGTTGACACACAGGCTGAAGGTGCTTAAAAGCTTCTATGAAAAGCCTTTACTTTTCTTGTGCTATTACTTGATGCGTAAGGTCACTTATCAAAATGCCGAATGTTAAGGAACATACGAATTAACTCACTTAATGCAAGCCCTCTTACAAAATCTAAGATCACTAATCAATTTGAATGTGAACAACTACCTATTGAGAAGTTATAGGCACTAGGAATCTCGAGGCAGGTCAAACTTATCAGAGAAATAATAACACGAAACTGGGTTTTGTAATCAGTAAACTTAATAATGCTTCTAAATTGTAAGCACACAAAGTAAGTAATATGGAAAATTTTATTTACTTTGCAGACATAATACCAACTTTAATAGGAAAATCAAAATGTGTCCTTGATTTAATTCTATCTAAATACCGTTTAACACATAAAATGAATACAACGTTGGAACAGAGTAAAATTGGGCAATTAGAAAAGCGAAGGATTTAAACAACTTTGGAAAAACCATTAGACGATCACGATTCGGCTTCCTATTAATATTGAATAATGTATAAGGGGCAATCGTTTCCAAGCTTGATGGAGTTGAAACCTAATTCATGAGATTCAGCAATTAAATTGAATGAATACTGAGAAAAATTCACATGTATGTGCCGTTTTTATTATTCAAAGGTATTGGCAGTAAACCATATTACATAGGTACATGTAAAAACAAGATAAGTCACTCCTCGAAAACCTTTTCGATGATATTGCGTATTGCTGAATATACTAAATATATGGAGGCGTGAAATAAGAAATTCAATCAGGTAAATATAAGCTTCTTGGAAAGATTATAATCAATGAAAAGCCGATGTTTGATTGCAGATCAAAAGAAAATGATTGAAGAAGTTGCGGAAGAATTAATGGAATAAGAATTAGTCAATAGAATAAACGCACTATATGTTAGCACTACTTTTAATTGAAATATCTGATTTTTTATCCGTATTTTCATTCTACATTACCAGCTGTTATTTATTCACTCTTTGTATAGGCTGACATCAATTTTGGGAAACGTTAAAAATTTTCGCTTTCTATTATTAGTAACGCTTTATTTTCAATATTGACATATTCAATTGGTATAAATAGGTGAATAAGTGGACAGCAAAGATATGAAGTACTCAACTACGATTCATTGTGAATGACAAAGCGAGCTGGATTCTAGTTTAATTTTAGAAGCGTCTAATAAGTTGTAAATCGAAGATTATTGCATAAAGTAATATATTTATATAAACATAGAAATCCTTATAACATTAGAGTAACGCAATGTCATGCTTAATTCTGAAAAATGAACAGATTTCCAGGAATTAATAACGTTAGTTCAAAATAGTTCGCAGGGTTTAACTAGTTTAGATAAATCAGCACCGACCAAGTTTCTGGCAGCGGCACTTTTGAAATATGCTCGCTCCCTTCAAGGTGTTTGACGTGTTTGTGGCTTTGATACTACTTGCTAATGGAAGCTATGCTTCGGTAAGTCAATTTTCGCTTACCAAATTGTATCAAAATTTTCACATACTTCTATTGCTATAATGGTTTATTGTAATCTGATAATTATAAACAGTATTTTTACTGCAGGAAGTATTTTATATTATTATTTTTGCAGAAATCCTTCGTGACTACTACAATTCGACTTAATGATACATCAACAAATAGTTCTTTCTATGTCTGTGCTCATGGTTACCTTGAGCATTCTACTCTTTCTATCCCAGCTGTAAGTCAGGAATCTTTTTCAAATTATTATTCCCTTTTTCGTAACTACCTTTTTGACTTCGTAATTTAAAACCCTAGTCGTTTCTTATTGATGCGCGGGATCTACCAGTTGACGCTGGAATTGATGAAATTAAACTTCGAATGACCAATGCCACAAACAATTTCCCTGAGGTTGTGAAAACCACTAAAGAATTTTCTCTTATCTTGCCCAACAATTGGACTGATAGGTATGAATTGACCAAAAATTTGGGCATATCTGTCATTATTTTCGAGACTGTCCACCTGAAGAATATTGTAAATAACAATGTGAGCTCAGATGATTACGCCTTCTTCGTAACCAAGAAAACTTTACAGAATCTTCTGAATGTAAGTTATCTTTTTTGTAAAAAATCTGCTTGCGAGAAATATTTAAGCTGTTACAGTTTTGTATTGTTAGCCATGAATTATATCTACTCAGCAGGAGAAAGAACTTTTAACTCCCCTGTTACCGGTATTTCCATATTGATTTGAGTTTTAATTTTTCAGTCGTTTTTAATAAGTAAACTACAACTAAACTAAAGGATTAGGCAGTTTAAGTTCTGTTGTTCGATTTATCTGCTAGGCCTTAGTTTTCTCGGACTTGGAGTGATAAAACAATTTTAGGTACTCAAACCCACTTTATTAATGCAGAAAAGTTTGAATCATTACAAGTTTTCTTCAGAATGTTGATATTTGGCGATCATAACAGCCTCCTGACTAATAGCATTCTTGCCCGAATAACTGTCAAGCTGTCAAAGTTACCGCCTACCCACTTATGGTTTAAGGTGCTTCTGTGGAAATGGTTCATGGCGATACTGAACAACATCTTTGTGCTTTGCTTGTTGACTACCTATCAGATTTATCATTTGTTGGAGACAATGATTTTTCATTCCATACTTTTATTGGATTGAGGCGTGTCGTCGTCACATCTATAGAGGTACTCTAATTCAGCCACTATCCTATTGACCAATTTTAACCATTTCATGTCCTTCACTGGGACATGTACCTATGGTGTTTCCGACTTGAACTTGACCCTTTGGTTTAAGGAGACTTAGATAAGGATATTTTTATGCCAATGAATCCACTTTTATTTCCTGCTAGAATTGCTAGAGAAAATGGTGTTGCGTGAAAAGCTCTTAAATCCATCGCTTTTTGCTCTTTTTATTTAAGGCACAAGTGTCTAATTTGGCCTTCTCGAGTATCACTCACTATTCCAGTTTAGGTTTAGGATCTATTGCTTAATAGAAATTGTGAATTTAAGCTAATGGTCTTACTTTCTTTTTCAAAGATGGACATCCTTTCAAATCAAGGGTTATGCTTTATGGTATTTTCGTATTGGAATTTTTTCCTAATGTAGTATTTTTAGTTCGAATAAGAAGCCTGGCTGATATTGATGAATTCTACAAACGGCAACTACTATTTGTGATTGAAATTAATCTCACATTGATTTATTGCTTGTTTCTGGAGGCCAAGGCCATTAATTTTGTGCATTCCCTCTAGTCTATGTTTGTCCCCATTTAATGTATGAGCGACTAGGCTTTGGAAATAGCAGATATGGAATGCTCAAAGATGTTCGTTCTGTCAGAAATGGTAAATTTTCCTACTTTGCTGAAAACAATGGGATAACCAAATAAAATATTGAGTCAGCCTTTAAAAAGAAGCTTGAAATCGTTTTCATAAGGTCCATATTATAATCTATGCATATAATTAACGGTGTCGTATACAAATATCACACAGTTCAAACTCTTTTCGATTTTTTATTTATTTGATGTGGTACTTTTTTTGAACCTATATGTTCAGGACAGGGGTGTGCGATAGACTTGCCTCCACGTGGTGCACCCTGGGCAACGTATACTCATACGGCAAAAAAGTCTATTAACCGGCAGTTGACTTCCCACTTCAAATTACCATGACCCCACTGTATGTAATTTTCGACCACTTCCATAGTACTCATTTTACCTTTTTCTCTACCTTTGGGTCTGTCTCTTCTACGTCTTTAAACCACTCTTCCGTTCCTCCCTATTGACTTTTTTCACCTTGATGTTCCTCCTCCCCTCTATGAAGCCCGTAGTCAACTAAAGGGCTAATGATACCTATCAAAACGCCTGCCATTTGATATAAAATAAATAAATGTTCAGGACAGGAAATACTTCTCTGTCATACACCGGAAATGCGGTATCAATCAAGTGTCATCGGGTTACTTCTGTGCCATAATCATGACTTCGTGACCTGTTAAGTGTAGCTATCACTGTTACGTTGTCGGAGCAATTGTTTTCCATCATATTCAAGTTAGATCCCCCGTCGATAACGCTCTAGGCAAACCCAATTCAAAGTGTATTAGTATATAATTAATTGCACTGATAAAGTTGGCCTGGTATGGTATTGCTGGTAGATTTTTTTGTCAGGTCTTGTCTTTTTTCTCTTCATGTCTCTGCCAGTAGTCGATTTGATGGCACTACCTGATTTACGCAATTTCGGGTGTATTTATGTCTAATCTTAAAGCTAAAAGAAGTCAATTAGAGAGTTCACTTCCTGTGAATTGAATAATCGATTATAATTGCGAGTTTCTCCTTTCAGCTTGTAAAGAAGAATTCATTAACCGGATTCCTGATGGATTTCAGCGTACCTCCCTCATTTAGTGAGGGCTATGCAATTTTGGCTTTCGCCATTCTCAAAATTCTCAGCATCACAAGTATTGTCGTTGCCGGGTTGATTACCATAAAAAATCACCAGAATCTGTAAGTGTGGTTTCTCTCTACACCTCTCTTCCTTCATGCTTTATTTATTGTCATCTAAATATGCTTTCTTTTGTTTACTTTAAGGGAGCTCAAACGGTATGTCTGTTGATGTGATTTGTGGATTGTTTGGCAGTTTATCTCGTGTTTGTTTTTTTTCAACTTTTTCCATTATTATCTGTTACCGTTTTAAACATTTTGAAAAATAGAAATGTGTGTATGAAATTTATTGCAAATCCAAACTACGTGTTGAGTCAGAAGCAGTGGAAATATATTTTGAAAGGAAGACTGAAAATATGGCAACTGATGCATTGAAAAAAGGGAATATTTTTTGATCAAAGGAGCTTGCGTGGGTGTGTCGAAATCGCCTTGCTGTCAAGCTATCTAAAAAAGCATTTATCCAGGCTACGGAAACACTCAGTCATGAAAAACTCTTATGAAAGTAATGAGAAAATATTCCCAAAATTAAGCGCCTCAAATAATTACCTTTTATATATGTACTTTTCTCTACTGAAGATTGGGTAGAGCAGTTGGGCAAACTTTCCGAATAACCTCAATGCAATAAGACAAGGAACTATATAAAACGTTTCCTTTGGCTTTACAGCCCATGCACAGAGATGAAGGCGATTGAAAGTAGATGCGGAAGTGTGTTTGATTATGTGTGTGTGTTTCCATGATAAACGAAAAGGAAGGAGACCATTAACACTCAAATCCATAAACAACCCAATAAATTTGATACTTCTCGGACTAAGTGGAATGAATCTCATACGAGTTTCATAAAATAGTGCTCACTAGAGGTTGTTAGGAAATCGCGATAGCAACGAGTTAAAAGGGACTTCTCAGAATTTTGTCTTACATTTATATCGAAGTGGGCAATATTAGCTCTATGAAATCAATGAAGTTTATTAATTGAAGCGCATTGTTCTTAAAGCGTCATCCATGTTATGAAGTTGGCATATCTGTCTAGTTTATTATTAGCACTTTTATTCTAGGCTCATTTTGGTACACAAGAACCGTTCAGGATCGCGTGTGAACCCCTTCTACAAAGCCTTTGTTCCAGTTCTATTCATTCTCGCCACCGTTTGCGTGCTTCTGCTTTCCTACTTTTTCTACGACGTTATGGGTACGTTTTCCTCCTATTTCATCAAATTTTTGCCTCTCCTCCCCCCGCGGATATAATTTGCCGTAATGCACACGCAAGGTTAAGTAGCATTTCTGCTTCTCACCTTGTTCTGGTTATCGCTTATAGATTAGGTGGTTAACCGCTTGTGTGCTCATTTGGGCGATATTACATTTATCCGATCATCGTATTGCGGTTCTTACTGTTTGCGTTTTTTTTCTCAATTTCAACAGTGTACTTCTTTATTGCGCTGTTCGTGTACGCTGGAGCTGCTGCAATGTCCTTCGTTTTCACTACTTTGATCTTCATGAAAGCGCCAGCTCTGTAAGTTGTTTTCTTCAAATGTTTCTTCATTAATGCCGAGGAGATATGGTTATTTGCTCCTTTTAATTGTCAACTTTGGTTTGGTGATGCTTTTCCAGTTATTCAAACTCATTTTGCTTCGAGTGTTCTTAATTCGCATGAAATGGGCGAGATTAAATAATGTTTCAAAGACTCATTGGAGTATTTTTTTTCAAACTGTGGAATGCTCATTAATGGTTCAGTATATTTTATCGGAGATTGATCCGTTATTCACAGAATTGACAAGTCGTGCTGTGATAAAGAACGCTGAAAATCAATTATGAGATAATTTTGGAATCTCTTTCAAGTTTCTAAATTTCTCCTGCAGAAATCTTGGAGGGTTTCGATCAATTTGAAAGTTTTTTTTATATCAGGTTCATAAGGTGGGAGCTTTTAGTGTATATGCCCAGTGCTAAGAGGCACCAAACGCGAATGGATGAGTGATTTAGTAGAAAATTTCTTGAATTTGTTGCTTTTGGTTAACTTAAACGAGATTAATTCAGTTCACTTCAAATTGAAATAAAAACGGATGTCTTGCAAAACCGGGAAAAACTTTGATGTCTACAAATTAAGAAGTTATTGAGTCAATATTGACCAATCGGCTCCAGAATACCCTCAATTTACCAAAGTCAGGTGTATTCACACTTCCATTCATCTGCTTGGTAATTTTAAATTTAACGACTTACTATCTGTGGAAAGGTGCTTTATTTGCTCCTCAAGAACAGTTTTTCTCCTCAAGTCGCATGATGACTTTTCAAAGTGATCGATTTTCTCTTGCATCCCTTTCAGAAAACAATATACATTAAAAATTTGCAAAAGGAATATCAGTGTCCTGCGTTTTGTTCTCTTTTTCGTCTTCCTCACCTTCACAATTACTTGGTGTGTATTCCGCAATGATCCCTCGTAAGTTGTCCATTTCTCTCTGCCTTTTCTTATATATACATATCATCTGCTACACATCACTGTTCTCTGTCATTTCGTTCCTGTTAAATCACTCATTGCCTACACTTCATATGCTGGCCTCTTGTTCGCTCTCGCTCTCTCTAGTCTTTAGTAAACTAACGATACGTTTAAGTAAGAGACTTTTCCTAAGATGGAGGACTTAAAGGAAGATTGCTTAAGTAGCTATTGTAGTGCGCCTACGGCTTGTGGCTCAGTGGCTACCATGTGGGCTTACAAAGCTTGAGGTCAAGAGTACGATGACTAACTGCGTCGATTAAATCTGGCCGTTAGAGAAATCGAATTTTACACTAGTGTAGTCCATGCTACTCATATTTCTAAAATGAGTGCTGTGACACATGACGTTTGCTAATAGTTTTGAAATTGATTTCGGTATTGTTTTGTGCTCAATGTGAAAGACACGACTGAATTCTTTGTCCTTGCACCCGATTGGCTACGGTAGTGGTGGGAAGGCTCGTCTGCTTTGCTATTTGTTCATCTTAATTCGTTGCCATGACATTTTGTTTTTGATGTTTTCATCGATTTTGCCAACTCTCGAAAGCCACTTCTTTCAACTTGGTGCATAATTTTTCTAGTCTGTCGCCATGCCTATTCTCATTGCTATTCTGTACTCGCTTTCTTTCTTAAACGTTGTACATTCTTGAGCTATGTTGTTGCGGTTAAGACGGCGATATTTACAACTGTCGCATTCGGCATCGCAGGCTAAATAATACGAATTTTAAGGCAGGCAAAAAGGGCATGTAAAAGAAATAAGGAGGCAAAGGGGTTACACTTCTATGCTTCTTTCATGAAATTTCAAGCTGATTTTTAGGTATGCCTAAATCAGGAGGTAAACTAGATAAAATAGTCCTTAATCGTCTAATAGTTTAAGTAGAAGTGGTAAATTAAGAGACCCTTAACTGCATTCATTTTCACTTAACCCCTTTACCTTATCATCCTCTTTTGCAGCATTGGTTGGATCATGCAAGACATCATTGGTGTTTTCCTCATCATTCATATACTCTGCGAATTGTCTATTCACTTGTCTTTCAAGGTTCGCTCCCTCTTGTGTGTATACATTAATGCCACATTGTGCAATTGATAATTGAACTGTAATCTTTTTTACTCTCTCTTTTAGACGATGTGCTTGGTTTTCCTGCTCCTTGTATGCTACGATGTCTTCTTTGTCTTTATATCACCCTATTTTGTTAGGGTAAGTTTACTGCGACATGACATTTTCTTTGTCGATATGACATCCTCTTAGACAGGTAGAAAACGATTCCACATTACTGATCAATCTTATTTAAGTCATTTATGAATATGGCTCTCATTTTTTGCATTTGCAAGATGTGGGAAGATTTTCTGCATCATCTTACTGCTAACGAGTCGAGCGAATTTATTTTTATCTGTGCGTATTGTTAAGTGTGATTAACCGACGCGAGCATTAATTTCCTTTGATAAAATATATATCGGCTAATCTTTCCCCAGCTTAAAGCTTATTAAAGTGGTGGAGTTAAAGTTGTAAAATCGCAAATGATAAATTGAATAAGGGTGGTAGTGTGATGAAAACTTAATCTTATAAGGAAAAGATCCCTGAGTAGCTCATATTATGACTGCTTTTTTACATCTGCCGTCTTTAAGCACTCTTACTGCCCCAAATTACCTTTTCTCATATTTCTATAAATAACAAGAATAATAGGCTTTGAAAATTATCCACTGAATGCGGAACGCTTATGCAGTGAAATTTTTAAAAAAAATCTACTCATAAATGCGTTTAAGTATCTGTTATGTACCTAAGTGCTGTTGGTAGGTGTGGGAGGAGGTGGGTACGTGATATGAACATGTGCATTTGGGGCTAGAATTGTTACTCTTTGTGTAGGATGATTGTATTGCCTCTGCAAATTCAAAGAGAATTATGTTGGTTTAAAATTCGTCTCCATTAAATTATTAATGTCAACATGACACTCGCCTGAATCTATAAAAAAGTTTTGTTGTCATAGTGCGTACTTAAATAATGCTGTAAGGCCATTGAAGTTGTTCGCAGTCATTTGATAATTCAACAAATTATATGCATAACTAACAGATATTGAATTAAACTGGCAACCATCTTATTTCTATCCCTTTCTAATGGAAGAGACGTTTATCACCAATTGGGGAAATATTTGACTGACATTTTCTTATTCGTTAATATAAACCTGCGCCTTAATGTGAGTCAGAATAAAGGGTATCAATTTTGAAAGATTATGACACTTGTATGGTTCTCCTGTAAGTGAACAGCTTTCCATTTAAGCTCAATTATCATTCATTTCTTCTTAATCACCTTCGCTCCAAACTATTTTTTCCCGAAGTTGTGGGAATATATTGCTATGACCTGTAGAGCGAATAATTATTAATGAAATGACAGTCTTGTTGTTTGCTGAAACCTATTTAAGTTGATTAGTTTGCAGTGGTCATTTACTTACTTATTCTTATTTCAACTATTTGAAGGTATCTGAGTCGGTGTGAAACAAAATGTTTCGATGTAAATTAGATCATGAAGCCAAGGTAAGAAGAAAGTAACTTTATTTTGTTTCTGGAGTATATAGTTTACGTTATATTATCCTAATGATTCAGGTTTCTTGGGAGAGAATATGTCTGCGGTTGCTTTAGTCTCATGGTTGGATTTGTCATTGCAAAGTGGATGCAATTGAGAGTTTTGCAGATGAATTTTTGAGCCTTTTAGAGCTCGAATAATTCCGCCTTACCCTGCTGTTTGCATTAAATTGAATTATGTGTGTGTGTTCCAAGCCCACTTTTAATCCCGTGTTAGCCTCGGAACAAATGCTTTCTCTCCGCTCCTGCTACTGCTACCATACCACATGACTTCTGAGTGCTTTTGTGGGTGTTGGTGGGTACTTTACTGAAGTTTGGATATGGTCAATTAAATCATCAATTTATTTCACCCATTGGGTTTTTGTGGACGGGGGGGGGTGAGCTACTTGTGTTGAACGGAGGAAACTACATTTAAGCTTTCCAAACTTCACCACTACCCCTTTGTTCTTGACTCATCATCAATGGTGCTGTGCAATGCAATTAAATACGGGTCAAGTTTTTTGTCATGTTCATTATGCAATGCGTAAAATCCGGTTGAGGAATTGGTCCTATGGTTCAATTTTTTTACTATAATTTGCCGCAACTAGGTAAATTGGAATGGCGAGTGGTAATATTTCAATGCGCTACAAGCTGATGACGTTTTCATCATATCATTCTGCTTCGAAAATCATTATTGTTAAATCAACCTTGTTCATTTGCTCGTTCTATGCTACCCTTGTGTAAAGTCTTGTTAAAATTGACTCTATTAGTGTGCGTTTTACTTCCAGAAGCGATATATGGCGATGTTGTAAATTGCCGGTCAACAATGACGTTCCAACTGTTATTAGGGAAAGTCAGCCTGAATCGACTAGACATCAAGATTTATTGACCCGAATGACTTGTGATCGGAGAGGAAAATTTATTGTTTCATTTGGGAATCAGAATCATTGTAGTCTTTTCTGACATATCAGCTTAATATTCCCTTATTATTGGCTATTTCTTCTAGTCTAATTCGTCAACTGCTTCAATATTCGGTTCAATTGGACATCAGCCGCCTAGTGAAGCGGGCTCCCCTGTGTTGCCTTCCACTACCCAAAATGAGGCGCTCTCTCGATCTCGTCGTGGAATTGCCGATCCTGGAACTAGCATCATGGAATCTGTTGCGTCAGGGTCTGCAGGATCATCGGGTGAACTCATGCCTCTCGCCTTCAAGGTCTATTGGAGTGCATTTCGAGATTTTTCGTTCGCGTGTCACATTGATCGAGATTCTATGATGCTCGGCTTTGGTGACGTTGTTATTCCTGGTAGGTTTTATTTTAGAATCGGATGTATCACTGATGCACGTTACTTAATTATTCCATCATAGCTTATTGTATTGTATTCTGTGAACGGAAGCCTACTAGTCGTACGATAAATGAGTGTTAATAAATCTGTAGAAAACCAACTCAAGTAACAAGGGATAGCTCATAGTCATCATTTTCGACAAAGTCGCTATTTTCTATCACATTGCTAGTGCATTCATATAATATTTAAAATTGGCAGGAATGTGAGCGCATACGTTACTTGAAATAAATAAAGCTGTATATGAAATGTCTACCTGATACAATCGTTCAAGGCTATTAAATGTTTAAAGTAATACTAAATACCTCCAGGAATCTGACCAAGTTAGACTTGAAGGCTTTGTCGTCACGGGACTAGTTAGCTTCCTATAGTCCATTCCTGAATTTAATGTCATGGAATTGAGCTAGACTAGAGGAGGAGATGAGTGAAGGACTGAGGGGGGAGGGGGTTAAGAATTTGAAGTCTAAATGGGAGACATCTCCGAGCGAGTAAAAACGTAGTCCTCATCTGACAGTTGGAACAACTTAGATTTATGCATCAACATATGAGTTTACTGGAAAGCTAAAAGGATTCCATCGGTGTAATTTAGAGATTGTCTGGGTCAGCTTTTAGATACACTAACTTTAATTACCATTCGTAGAAATCGGAAGCACATAAATTATGATAAATTTATTCAGCAGTCATAAGGCGCTTTCCTTGTACCTCAGGGTTTTTGGCGTATTGGTAGTTCTTTTCTTTTTGCTTAAGTAATGAGTTTCGCTCTCATCAAAATGACTCTAACTAAAAATAACTTGCATTTGCTTAATTATTTATTAAGTGGCATTCTTCTTATCATATGCTTTGTTTTATTTTCTATTAAACTCTAATCCTTGTTTGATTTTCGATTTGCCTTTTCCAATTTTGTTAGTTTGCCTGCGCGCAGACATTGGCTGGCATAAATATTCTCATTGCTATTAACTCCTCAAAAACTTGTTTCATTTCTTTAGGATTGCTTTGTGTATTTCTCGCCTTCTACGATGCTTGTTGGAAAAGAAAAGTGCCATGGAACTTTATCTGCTCACTTGTCGGTGAGTTTTTCTACTTTGCAATAGTCAAATTTTAAATTATTGATCCGTTGTGTATATGGGAGTGCTCTTTTACCTATATTGTATTTTGTAATTCTGTGGTGTTCCCGATGAATAGTATTAATATTAGTATTTATATGTTCTAAATATAGCAATACGCAATAAGAACCAATTATTCTCCTACGGTCACAAAGTTTTAACCGATATGAAATTGCCCACAGTTTTGATTAGGGATATATTTCTCTCCCGGCAAACACCGTCCTTCCACTATGCGCAAGTATCACGCCTTTCTTTATTCACCCTTCCACAAAGCAAATGGAGTTGGGTGATTGTGTTTTGGCATACTTCAGAACAAATTCATTTTATTTTGATAGTAGAAGAAAGCATTCACTTAACTGTGTGTAGATTTTGCATTTCGTTAGTGAAGCCAATTCCGATTCCAAGATTATAGAGCTATTGGTTGGTCGGTTGGTTGGTATGTTTAACTCCTCCGTGTTCAACTGGTGTTAAGTAAATAAGTAACCTCGCAGTCTACGTAATGAAATGGATCTGCACACACCAGCTGAGAGTATACACTGGCAGAGCGTGGACCGATGTGAGAACCCTAACTTTAGAGGTGGGTGTACTGATTTTATTATTGAGGGCATGTCCTTATCAAGGTGGAACATAGTGATAAGTTGGTCAATTCCTATTACATTTCGTGTTCTTTATGTTCCCCCAGTGCACCACTTTTATTTCTTAAAAATCCGCAAATAGTCGTTATTTGGGGGCGTGTTTTCAATAATATTATTAAAAGATTCACAATACTCTGGTCAGACGATTTTTATTTGAGTAATATAGTCTGATGTGGATTCATTCGGAATGTATACCGTTTGATTGGGTTACAGTGGGGGAGAAATTCATCTTTTCTGAGAGGAATTTTTGAATTTGAATGTCTTTGTGTGCTTTACTGTCAACAATTATTGATTCCTTTTTAGAAGCTGAGTATATTATTTATTCCTTAGTCCTTCTCCAAACTATAATTTCTATCTTATCAGTTTTAACAATAAGTACAACAAATTAAAGGATTTTTCATCTTGTAGGTTTGTTTTTTTAAGAGAATAAACACCGGTGGAGGTAGATTCGTCTGAAGTTGCTGGTAGATGCAGTAGAAAACAGATGTAGCGAATGTAATGGTTGTTGTGCGTCGAGCTCCCTGTGTTAAATCGAATCGGGTCGTTTAATCATACAGTCCTTGAGAATACAAGGGAGTATTGGGTTTTGAGCCGAATTTTCGGGTCGACTTGACTCATAGTAAAAGCTATTCAAGCAGTATAGAGTAAACTTTTGATTTTATGTAAATCGAAGTGAATATGTCACTTAAAGTTTAAGTTGCCAATTTTTTTCTTCAAAGGTTATCTTCTCGGAGGTTTAGTAGTTTGCATTGTTCTATTTGGTACCAGAATGGCCCAACCTGCTCTACTGTACCTCTGCCCTATAACCCTCCTAACCACCGTTCTCTGCGCCTATTTCCGAGGTGGTGTCACCGAACTCCGCAATCTCTGGTCTGGAAAACTGCCTGCACCAATCCTTATTCCTGTTGACAATAGCACAGCTGCTGGAATAGACCATGAAGTCATCTATCACTCTCCTGAAGAGCAAAAGACTTTGGATTCTCTTGGCCCTGGAAATAAGTCTGTGAATGAAGCAACAGGTGTTTCGGTTTCGGATGCAGATGGTGACCATCACTCAGATCGTTTCTTAAACTTATAAATCACTGTGCTGTACTGAATATTTGAATCTTCCATCCACTTTCTCCCTCCTTAGTATCTCATTCTTATATGTACAACTTTTCTATTTTACTAGAAATAATCGACCCTTGCTACTAGTCCTGATGCTAAGGACATGCAATATCTATATTAACTGTGCGTACTCTAAAAAAGCGTGTTTATCTTTGGTGATATATTTTAATCGATTTATTCATTTTCTTAAAGTAATCCCATTTATCTTTCGGGAAGTGTTTGATAGAGGAACTCGCTTTAACGTAAACTTTTTTGCACTGTTGAACTAACAAACTAACTTTAACCAGCCGAAGTTAAGAAAACGTAACTTACCGTAAGGACCATCACAAATATTCCGATCATTCAGATTTCCGACCTTGTTTGAACTGTCCAAAGTTGTACATATGGAGGAATATCAATATGAGCGAATTATATCCCCTCTTTTAGCTAAAACAGGGGAGATGAAAGGGACACGAGGGTTCATAAGTTGTGCAAAAGTTGGTGGGTAAGGGGAGGGGAGGGAGGTTATTTGATCTGAGTAAAAAGTGAAAGAAAACTTCAATTTTTTAGGGACATAGCTCCTTCTGTTGGCAATGGTTGACAATAGATTATATTTGGGTTCTAGCGATTTATTTTATTTCCATGTCGACCTGTGTGCTTTAAAGAAATCATCAATTAGCTTACAAACTTGATAGTTTGGTTTTCTTCAAATTCAGTGGTAGTGTAAGTAATGTAAATTTAACGTAATAGTTAAGCCAACATAGGTATCTAATCATGTGATACTATAGCTTCTCGCGTAGGAGTTGAAATAGCTTATTGCTAAAAGGAAATAACTTTTCCGAAAATCAGCTCACAAAGAGTTGTATTGATTTTGTAGTTGACAAAAGCGCACGATCTGTACACATGTTCAATTATGCATATGCTAAGGTGAGCATTAGACTGAGTTGAAATGTAACGAAGTCGTCGCAGGATGATGTTGGTGATAGTAATTGAATTTACAATCTAGGGTGCAAAATCATACGTAGTTTTGAAAGGCGTCAATGGTACGAATAAGAAATGGAAAATGAGACAAAAATTGGTGATTGAAACCTAACAAAACAGGACACAAGAGTACAAAGTTTATATTGGCTATAGGGATGGTCATTTCAAAGTATATAGGTATATAGTTACGCATTGAGGATTAGAACTTTGGAAACAAATTGAAAAGCAGTTATCGTTAGTAATTTGTGACTGTATCTACTTTAAAGCGTAAATATTAATCACATTCAAATGAACCATTATAACAGAAACATAAACAAAATCGAATATGATAAGTGTTAATTTCCCGGGTGCATATGAGGTAAATATGTTCTATTTATCAGCAAAATATTCAAGACATTTAAGATTTTGCCTCCTTAAGCACATTTTTTCAGTTTTAATGATTAAAAAGAATATCATATGCATAAGCATAGATAAGGTAATATAGAGTCAATTAAATAATAGTTCATTAAATATCACTTTAACTTGAGCTAAATATAACTAACTAGTTGACTTAAGAGTTTTAGAGGAAATTCACAGGGACACTTACATTTTTAAAAAATTTTTGTATTGATTGAAGTTGGAAGAACTATAACCTAAAGCCAACAAATAGATGACCTTCTGTACAATTCCTTCATAAATATTTTTGATCTATAAATAAAGAAAACGGGATAAAAAATTATTCACCTACTTAAAGGTCTTCTCCGGCACCTGTAGAGTTTGAATAAATAAGAGGTTTAAAAAAGCGCCTTTATCATATCTATCGGAATCATATTAATTAGCCCACCGACTGTGCATGCAAAGTGCGGTAGTATAGGATGAAGTATTCATTTGCTAATGTCTACAAGTAGTGATTTCGACTGTTTGGGAGACATCGAACAGTTGGTAGAAATACGAGAAGGACGTCAGATACATGTTGAAATAGTAAACCCATTGGTTACGGGTAAATATTATTATCTAATAATTCATTCAGTGGTAGATAAAGGAACATTAGTTTTCATTCATGGTGTCGGTGGGAGGACGGAAATATGGAAAAATCAAGTTGAACACTTTGTTTCAGAGGTTTGTTTCATTGTTGATTATGCTCCTATTTTTAAACCCATTACATATGCATCAACTCTTCCAAGTTAAATTATATAAGTTGAAATTTGAAAATTTTATTCAATAATCCCTCGATATCACTTTTTGAGCTTGCGTTATATCTAGATATCACTATTGTGTAAATTTGTAGTCCTATTGGCTTTTTATTTTAACATATAGGGTTATCGAACAGTGACTCTAGATCTTGTCGGTCATGGTTTGAGTCCATTAAATGTTCAAAATTGCTGCTGCAATCGAAACTTTCCAATCTACTCACACTCCTCATCTCTTTCCATTTGCCTACTTTGCCCTAGCCATAAAAGCTTAAAAGCAAGTTGCCTCTTTCACGATTGTGTCCTTGATGTCCAGGCTGTCGTGGACAGATATGTTTTGAAGTATTACAGAGAAAAAGGAACGCTGAATTCAGCTTTTGTTCTCCTCGTTGCACATTCCTATGGGTAAGTTATCTGTTAACGCTTAAAAATTTATAGCACTTAATAGGCTAGCCAAATAAAAGAATACATTTTTTTCAATCTAAACCAGTGACAAGTTATTTGTTATGGAAATTCTGCGACGAATGGTGTGAAATTTCTCCTATGCTAGTTATTTGCTTGACTTTGAATATTTTTATGTTAAGATAGCTTTTAATGCATTCTCCTTGTTATCAAAAATTACTATTTGTAATTGATCGTTTTGAAAGTTTCTTGACTTTTTGGTGCGCGCTGCTTGTTTCGCGCTCTTAACTAAGGCACTTCGACCGAAATAAGAAATGCAAATTTCTGTTCCTGTGCTGTCTGATTTTCCTTCCTCTTATAGATAGTTTGCTCACATTCTACCACGCTTGTGATCACATGAAACTCGTAGGAATTTTTTGCGCAATGAAAATATAGTACTATTATGGTGATTGCATTCCATTTTAATGTGCTCATCAGATTATTAGTGAATGCAGCGGGCTTCAAAATCGGGTTTGTTAGAAGTTAATACAATGGAATTTATTTACTTTCCTGATTGATTCTCTTAATTTACTATATACTTTAAAAATAGGCTCATTTTCTGTTGTTTTTCAGCATTAACTTGCTGTAGTTCCTTTAATTAAATATCTTATTCTCAGAACACAACAGCTTTCATTGTCTGTTTTATTTAATTCTTGAACGATTTCGTATGGTATAGCGAAATGCACCCATTCGTATTCATTTAATACTATTATATTATAAGTAGCATTTGATCTATTCCCCCCCCCCCCCGGATCCTGCTCTTACCTCTTTTACCGCATCCCAGACCACTGTTTTTACCTTCATTGCATACGACTGGTGTATTGGTCAATATGCCCAAATTTCGGTTTTTTGTGTCATGTTATCGACAAGCACTTGCTACTAGCTGTCTTTCCATGAATTTCTTCAGTCTATTGTAACTCATCCAAGGTCAGGCATTTTAATGTTTTATCCCTTTAACAGATTTAAAGTTAATAATTTATCATAGATTTTCCCTTTTACCTGAGCTTCTCTTTATTTCTTTTGTTTTATATTCTGCACTGACTCCAGGTGGCCATAATTGACAGAAAACAATAGGAGTAATGGTTTAATCATTTTGCTCGCGAATCAAATTGACTGATTAATCGGTTAGTTAAATGGCTTTGTTGATATTTTTACCTTCGTGGTTCCGATTTAATATCACTATACATCGTATGAGTATTTATAGGGATTTTAATTACCATTTCTAATTATTATTCCTTTTTCGTATATACTTTCTTGAGTTTTCTTTTTTTAAGGACGTTTGAACGATCCCTCGTTGCTTATTGTTGTATTTTGTTTAATGATTTATAATATGCGTATTTTTACCATTTCCATTCTATAATCCAACTATAATGAAAGCATTTCTCAATTTTGAATTTTAGTCAAGGATATGTAACAAGCTCGATTGCTCTAATACGTTAGGTCGTATTTTTAGTCTCTGAAGAAGTGAATGTTTAGAACGCACACTTCCATCTATTTGTGCGCAAGAAGATGAAGCTATGCTGTCTAAATAGGCATATGATCGTTCTTAATTTTCAAATACCCAAAATACGATAGAAATCCAAAGATTTTTTGTTCCATTAGTACAATTCGCATGAACGATTTCGTTTTTTTGATAGATTATGTCGGAAATCAGTTTTAAAACGAAATTTGTAAAATCCGAATTCTACTTTCAAGGAAAGTTTTGCCCTTGTGATGATCTAAAACTTCTATTCCTATTCCTTCTCTTTCTAAACTTTGGTTTCTCTTTTCTTTCTCCACGTGCTTAGTTTTTGGAAGAAATTTTTACTACTATGCGTTTATATCAATAAATAGTTAATTCATGTCCTCTTACTAAAGTGTCACGTTGACCGCGTTGTTTGTGTGTTTCAAACTTTTTATTTTTTCCCGTGAATATGTATAAATTGCCTGCCAAATTAGTCATGAGACAAGGTGAATCTTACAAAAATAGGTATTATGCTCCTTTACATTGTGAACAATATTCTTTATTATTGTTCCGTGAAAGATGGAAATTCGTATTTCAGAGAAGCCGTATTAGTCACTTTTAAAACGTTAATTTTGCCTTGAACTAGCCCAAGCAATACATTTTTTAACACTGAGTATTGTATTTCCCATGGGAACTTATCCTAGAATAATCTTTGTAAATTATAATGCTCTCAGCTAGGTAGCAATTTTGCAGTTTTTCAGTGTGGAATCGATTAATACCAAATTCAAATAATTTTACAAAAGTGAGAAGGGGGGGGGGAGGGGAAAAGGATTTCGTGAGCGTAATCGAGTTATCAGCCCTCACTTACTTTCTGTTCTCAGTAAAATATTTTCCTTATTTCTATTTCAATTTACGAAATTATTCGTTACTTGCAATACTAGGCATTTTCTAGTCAACATGATCCAATACCTGTTGATCGGTTGTTTAATTCCGGCGCTTATACTAATCCTCTTTCACTTCCTCGACTTACGCGTTATGGATTTGTAAGCTAATTTGTCTTACTCTAATCAATCCTCTCAAAACCCGATTTTATTCAGAGACTGCTGATGCCCTTAGCCTTTGCTTCTCGATTTTTCTCTCGCATTTCCAATCGGTCTTTGGAAGGCCTGTTTTTTGCCCTAGTCTCTATTAGCGTTATTTCTTTTGTTAGGTGACTTCTAAGCCTATTCCAATCGGATTTTAATTTTGAATGCCGAGCCATCGGCAAGTAACAGATGACCTTTAGAATAGTACTATTGATCGAAACGAAAGATATGTTATAATCGATCTAACTTCGTTTATTCCTACTTGATTTATGGAGCTATGTGCAAATGACAGACCTACTCTCTTTCAAAACGCACCATATCTCATTATTAGGCATTAGTTATTTGCTCATTTTAACTGTGGCTTCAAATCTTACTAATACTTGACTAAGATATTGTAAAGGTAGTAGATTTTTTAAATGTGTACTCTAGGTAGCATAATTGTTAACATGCATAGTCACCGAGTTGGAGATGTTGAAGTCACTACATTCGAATATGTAGATGTTTATGTCTCTGTTTTATTCTGATCAACAAGAATGTGAGTTTCTCATAAAAGTGATTCTATAATATCGTCTCTCTTCACAAGTCGATTTCGTTATTAACGCCTCTATTTGAATTTTAATACAAGTAAAGCACAAACACTATCGTAGAGAAATTTCGTACTTGTTCAACTTACGGTAGTTTCTTTACTAATATCCTTCTAGTTCGGCGATAGCGATTTGTGTTGCACTGAATAATCTGAACCTGGTAAATGGACTCGTTCTGATTTCCGGAGGAGCTCCTATCGCTTTGTCAGGAGATCCGGGGTTGTTTTCTCTCCCTCCATGGATCCTTACATTTCTAATCCCGTGTCTTCGAAAGGGCTTCGAAACGTGAGTGTTTTAACTTAAATTGTAGGGGCAGTTTCCAACGCCTGTAAAGCCATATTAGTTCTCATCGTCAATTTTGGGCCAGTTAAGGGGGGAAAGGTTCTCTCCTAAAGTTTCTATGACCCGCATAGTTTCACAGTAGCTGAGTCCGTCGGATTCCTTAGTTGTGACGAGCTTCGGGTAGCGTTCAAATTTGACAGGATTCGGTTTCCTGACATTGAATAGTACTCTTGTTTTCCATACATTATTTTAAAAATTCACAATGGATACCTTATTACTCTTATTGTACCACCATTCAAGCAATGTACCTGACTTAAGTTCATTAATGAACTCAGAAACATTTTAGTGATGGTTTCTGCGGCTACAGAAATAGCTTTTTCTTGCCACAGAGTGACTGTAATTTGTGCAATGGTTACATTTTCGTTAAGGTTATGTGTTTAAATTTTCTTCTCCATGTCTGAAGTATTTGCGATGCGTTTAAATTTATAAGTTTTTCTGTACCAATTGGTTTCAAGCTCAACCTTTTTCCTCATAAATGAACATGTTAATTGCTGTGCTACAAGTGGTGGAAATTAACAACCGCGCTGGTCGACAAGCTTGGTGGCAGAATTCGAATTGCTCACTATAGTTTTTTCATTATTTTTCCCTTTTACTTAAAATGACCGCTGGAAAAGTCTTATATAAGTAGTTTTAAGAGCTATTCAGAACTCTGTAGAATCCATGTGATATTCGCGTTCTATAATCATTTGTTTGCTTGCTTTCTAGGAAGGCCTACGCTGATCGAAGCAAACCCATTGACCCGGCAGTATTTGATAATATGAAAATTTTAACAGCTGAAGAACGCACTTCCGGGTACAAATTCAATGCCTACACACTTTGGGCTGTTATGGCGGGTCAGGTTTGGCCACAAGGAGGTCCCAGTTTCTACAGACAAGTTAAAATCCCAACATTGCTTTTAAGTGGGACAGAGGACCGACTAGTCACGTTAGATGAGGAGATGGAAACCCACTTTGTAAGTCATTATTTTAGTGCAATATAGTCCGATGTCAACTAAAAATTTATTCAGTGACAAAAAGGAAAGGGTCTTTTCTAACTTCGCAAATACCCAAAGTGGTGAAGGTATCCGGCCTATGGTTGAACTTTAAATACAAAAATTACTACCATACTGATGTAGTTCTATGTTAACCTCCAAAGCACCTAGATGAAACATATCTTATTTTTGTTGAAAGACCTCGGAGGCTGTGGTTTTTTCTTTCTCGATCTAAGGGTTTGAGAAGCTGTTTGGAGATTGAGGCTGTATCTTCGCTAAAAATCACTATGCTTGTGTAACTTAATGTTGACTACCTTTGAGTTTGTAGCGGATTACTGCACTAATAAGCCTTGATTTGTGCTCAGTAATTTCTATGGCGAGTTCTCCTAGCTAGGAAAGGCCTCCAAGATTGGCGAAGCTACCACAAAGCTAGGGAGGAAACGGGCTTATGACGTGGAATACGTTTACTTGGTATGTGTTTACTGTCAGTGAGCTTAGTCATTATAATGCAATGAAGGGTTTATTAACCATGCAGGGACCATTGATTGACGGCTGGCTGAGAAGTTCCTACTCTCACGACCACATTTGCTGCCTGCACGAAGACTAGCACGATTGCACCTTCGAGCCTGTCTGAGTACATATGAGATTTTGTTCAGCCAAGATAGCGTTGTGCGCTCCGCAAGGGTGAATGAACTTATCAAGCGCTTTATGGAAACTTTTTTCTGCAAATGATGACTCATCGAGAATTTTTTGACAATTTAATTTGCCACGACCGTTTGTTAGTTTTCATTTTGAGACAAATTTTAGGTCGTGTTTATCAGCTGTGAATTAGCCCTATTATTTGTGTCAATTAGCTCTATTATTTGCTTGTTTCTTAGCCCTTTATGTTATGCTGCTTAAGTGAATATACTTAAAAACGCTTTAATATTTGTTGCAATAATTTGCATTAAGTATACGTCACTGTAATTTAATCTAAGAAAGTTGTTTTTTCCCAATAATGATTTCCTCGTGATTTATGTTGATGTAGTGAAGGGGAGTTCACAATTTCAGCGTTGTGTTGTTGTTTTTCTGTCCTTTAGGCAATTAAAACATCGAATATTCATCAAATTCCCGGTTCTGGACATATGTGCATGATTGAGGATTCTGAACGCGTAAATCGCTTTATTGGAGATCATATACGGATGATACGAAACTCGCCTCACACACCCGCCGTAGTTACCACTGAACCCAATAGATGAGATGCCGAAAAATGAATTAGAACTGGCACTTCTGTTGCACTATGCGTTTTCTACTAAGAAGTGATTGATTCGAAAAGCTTCATGTTCTAATTTGCACTGATGTCACTATCTTTTATAATAGAATGTTTTTTATAATTTTTACTTTGGATATATCTTTAACCCTTTCAATAGTCTTATTAATTCGTTGTATGAATTGGATTAATTTGTATTACGTACGTTGTTGGTGCCTTGTTTCATATTTCTAGTTCATAAATTGTCCTCAATTTATTTTAATGTGTTTAATAATACTCAATTTCCTCGATATTTCATGAAGAACGGTGGATCTGGTCGATTCGATTATGTTTATTATTTTGCGCGGAACATGAAAGATGTTTCATTAACAACTTTTTTTAAATTATAAAGTCTAGGTTTTATTGCGAGATTCTTATTGTCACTTTTTCTCATAGTGTACAATGTTCTTTACATATTTAATCGAGATCTTATGGAACTCTTCCGCGAGATTCTCTTTATAAACAAGGGGTATTTAAGAAACAATACATTATAATTACAAGTTTTGTGAGACTTGTGGATTTTATTCCTACTATTTAAGGCTTTTAAATGAAGATAATATTAATGCGACGCATTATATTTAACCAAACACTGGTGTGAATAGACTTACCTCCACGTGGTGCACCCTGGGCAACGT